>PVIY010016407.1:0-51762 GCA_004026745.1 Myrmecophaga tridactyla
GGAGGGCATTTGTGTGGCCATCTTAGGTTTAAATCAAGTTAAGGGTGTGGAAACATAATCCATTTTCCGCAGTTTATATAACCTGATCACAAGTAGCATATGTGTTTTGTTCACTTGTATTACTTCTTAGTTGTCATTTAGTTTGAAGTTACTGATTCAGTGTGATCACATCTACCAGTGCACGGAAATCTATTAAAAACGCTAGCATGCATCTATTTAAGATGCCAGATTAGGAATGACCAATGTTTCCTAGGCTTTTGTGTATCTGTTTGTTGCTCTGTTGTGGTGCAGAGTGAGTTGTGTGTTAACAAGCCCCACGTGTCATGGTCAGAGTACAAGGAGCTGACCCAGGGTGGCCAGGCCCCTTGGGTCCAGCCGGCCACTGCTTCCAGATTTCCATGGGCTCCCGCAAGGGGGTATTGGAATCCAGTGGACTGTTTATATTTACAACAATTTGTTTCAGACTTAATTTATTATAGAGGTGGACTAAAGTACACTTTCCTTTGGTAGTATTTCTACCACAGCAGAATTCAAAGTATAATTGTCAATATAGTATTCTGTTTTATAAAAGCTTTCTCTTCTTCTATAATGTTTAAGAGAATTTGAAACCAGTCTGATAGACACTTTACTTTTGAGATGTTGTTAATTGAAAAAAAAACATTTATATGTATATGTTTATTACATGAAATGTTTGTACACACATATGTGTACATCATACATGCACATGCACACACAATCAAGCATTAGTAGTGTAAAATTCATTTAGGTATAAAGTTTTATGTTTAGAGTGTTTTGTAACATAGAATATTTATTATTCCAAGAAAACGCAAAAGGGAAAAGAAATAAAACCTTCTCCTACTGATCTCTGTCTAGATGGAGATAGTAACAGGTAACATTTCTAAACATTAGTTTATATTTTAATAAATTCAAGTAAGTTGTCATTTTATGAGAAATAATTAAAAGAAAAGATGAAGTCATTATATTAAGAACAACAAACAATATTTCCATTTAAGAAAATTTCTAAAAAATAATTTTTATTAAAAATGTTCTGTTAGCTGAGCTGGTTAGACAGTACTTTTTCTGTGGAATTGATTTTAATCCTTGTTTGTACTCTGTTTCCCTATTAAGATGACACCAGTCTGGTAGGCCCACTGTAATGTAACACAAATCTTCTATAACCTGATTCTGTTTCCCCGCTGGAAACAGTTGGTGATAGAGGGCATAATCTTTAATAAAATTTGTGTGAAATTAAATTATACAAGCATCAATAAACATAACATAATTCAGAAGGAGTAAATCAGCTTAATTTATTTGCGGCTGTAATGGCATCAGTGTTCGCAGAATGCAAATGCAGAGGTTTAAAGCATTCACTGAAAAACGGTGCCAGATGAGCAGAAAAGTTAAACCCTTTATTAGGCTGCACTGTAATTTGCTGGGCAGAGTGGTCACGGCTCGGGGGCTCGGGGCCCCCAGTCACAGAATGCCGGGCTCGGATTCTGGGGTGACACGTGTGTCGCTCTGTGTAAAGTGACGGTGTGTGAGGCTGCTGTGGTCCTTACACCCTCGCCAGGAAGCCTTTCCCAGGCAGGAGGCTGTGTGGGCAGTGCGCAGGCCCCCAGAGGAGCGCGGCACGGCGGCATGACGCGGTCAGTTAGCCCACGAGACCACAGTGGGCACCTAGGACACGGGGCCGCTGTTCCATTGAATTCTGTTATTGTGTGGACTCATTACCCACAGAATTAGGCAGTCTCAGTTTACAGGCTGTTGCTAGCTGAATCAATTTGTACTATTAGGGGAAGATTCTTACATTTTTTGTTCTGTTTTTGGCTTGATAACATTATGTATAGAATTCTTGAGTAAACAGAAATTGTTAAGGAGTTAGGAAAATGAGGGCTGTGGTGGAAATCAGCCTAGTAAAAGGAGCTTATCAAACATTTAAGTAGTGTAACACATATTTTGGTATATTTGACAATCTGGAAAGAGCAAAGCACTTTGCAGCACTAGGATAAAAAAAAATATTAGTACATGTTTATATAGAAGATGATCAGACTCCAATCACATAATCGAATCAAACTACCTTCCATATCCTTCGCTGCTTAGCTTCATAAAAGTGATATGTGTAAAATAGGTTCAGTGTCAGCGAAATGGTTCTCCTTGCTTTATCTTTAATTATGTGGCGTTCCTTATTTTAAAGATACATTCACAAGCTAGTGGAAGCAACACCAGCTCAATACCACCAAGAAAAACCCAGTCTTCAGCCCACAAAGTGAGAAAAAGTGTGAGCAGTCGGATTCACGAAGCCGTGAAGGCAGTCGCCCTGTGTCACAATGTGACCCCTGTGTACGAGGGCCGAGCCGGAGTGAGCGGGGCCAGCGACCACACTGAGGCCGACCAGGACTTCAGCGACGAGAGCCGCACCTACCAGGCCTCCAGCCCCGACGAGGTGAGCGGGAAGTCGCCGTCCTGAGCTTGGGGGCCGAGGGGCTCGGCCCGCTGGGGCCAGAGGGGGCCCTGTGCTCGCACCTCAGATGCTCGCTCAGGGTCTTCGCGTGTCACTGCATCTCAGGAAGTATAAGAGCTATTTACAGGAAAGAACGCCAGAAAATTAGAGGGTTGTATTGGTTTCGTACAAAGTCGGATTTCATGAAGCGGTTGGAACGCAGGGATGCTACCGCGCGCTGTGTCACCTACAGGAACCGTTAGGTTTACACACTAAATTCACAGTCATTTTGCCGGAATTTAGACACCAGGTATTTATTTCAAATGGGAAGGCATAAGTCATTTCAAAAATCTAGATAAGACATAAATGGTAAAATGTTAATTGTGGTGTATGAGTTATATCTAATTTTACATCATTCTTTGATTTTTAGATTGGCAAAACAATTATTTAATTCATTTGAGCAGTTACTGTGCTATCTTAGTATATTTTAGATACAGTTCTTTTTACATTCTATCCCCTAAAGTTTCTTCAAATAATTCAGTAAAGTAATAAAAATTTTAAAAACACCTTCAATCAAAACTTTTTTAAAAATCAGACAAATATTTTTTTAAGAGGGAAGTGAGTCTGGTGATTTTGGTTAATGAGCTTATTATAAAGGCGGTAACTCTTTTCACTGTCATGGTGGCCTGACAGTAGCAAGACAAAAAGCAACTTCACTGCCACTAGCATGGCCAGAATCAAAAAGACAGTGACTGGTGGGGAGGGTGTGGGGACGCGGGAAGGGACAGCGATGAGGAGCTTTGGGGGATAATCTGTCTGGTCCCGACAGTGACAAGTGCAGAATTACCGTGTACCCCGTGATTTCACGCCTGCATGTGTACCCAAGAGAGATGGAAGTGTGCCCACACAAAAACTTGTACACCAGTGTTCCTAATAACCAAGAAGTGGAAACAATCCAAATATCTGTCAACCGATGAATAGATAAACAAAATGAGGTAGCACATCCCTATGGTAGACTATTACTTGTTTATAAAGAGAAGTGAAGAACCGATCCTTCCTACAGCACGGCTGACTCTTGCAGGCTTATGCTGAGTGGGAGAAGCTGGACACAAAGGCCACGTATTGTATGTTTCCCGCCAGGTGAAAGGTCCAGAATAAGGCAAGTCCACGAAAAGGAGGCTGCTGGTCACCAGGGGCTTCGTGGTGATGGCTAAAACACATGGGCTTTCTTCTGGGGGTATGAAAATGTTTTAGACTTGATTGTGGTGACTCCAGTAAAGCCAGTGCATTGTGCACTGTATCAGCAGATAAGGAGGCTGCTAAATTCTAATCCTGCAAATTTCAGAATACAGGCATTAAAATACTACACCAGTATTACTGATCACTGGGTGGAAGTAGAAGGGATAGGCAGAATGGGGAGGGAGAGGAAAAGAATAAGGAGAAAAAAGAAGAGGCATAGAAAGTATGGAAATTGCATTGGCATATGTGGGCCCTTTACAGCATCCACGGTAAAGTCTGGGACTTTTGCGAACACATCCCTATATTACTAATCAAAATTAGAAATCAGAGATACAGCTATTATTTTTACATGTTGGGAAATGAGCCTTCGTAGGGCTCATAGTAATAGCAAAAAACAGATCTGTAACCCAAGGGAGAGTGAAATAAGAACTGTTTATGAGAATTGCAAAGGAACTTTGCTGTCTCCAGACATATGGGGTGGTCTTCTGAGTATGGTCAGAAGCTTCTGCTTTAAAAGCCAGCTGGCAGGAGAATCTCTGCATTTTTAGCAGCCTCTAGAAGCAGGAAAATTCTACATCTTGGTAGTTCAGGAACAATCAAGAAAGTGTTGCTCTTTATCCATGGAAGCTGACTGTGTGTCCTGATCTTAGCCCAGGCCACTGGGAGAACAGAAATATGCCAGATTCCCAGAGGTGCTGCTTATGCCCTCGTTTGCAAACCTGGGCAACCAGTTTCCTGGGAAGTTCAGGACCACCATATTAGCAAGTGGTTCTTAATCTTGTCTGCCCATCAGCAGAGTTCTGGTTTTTTCCTTTTTGTTTGTCTTTTCATACCTAGGCACTAGCTCGTCAGTTCCAGGAATGCCAGTTCACTAGGGCTGGCATGGAGCTGGACACTCCACACTTTGAAAGTCCACTATGTTGCACCCATAGTTGAGAGCCGCTGAGTAGGATGTCTTCCTTCCGACGCTCCTGGGATGGTGCTGAATGAGGATAGGTTACCTTCTTCCACAGGTTTCTTCTGAGTTTCTTGTTTGCTTTGAGCAGCGGTCTGTCTCCACAGTCCATCTGACCTTCTCACCTTTCCTGACTCCACAGTGAGGAGCTCTAAGAAGAACCCCAAATGTGCCAGCACTTGGCATTTTACTTAGCTATAAGCTGCTGCCATGGTTTTCCTGGAGACCAATTTTATTTTGAAGCTTTAGTTTCAAAAGCTTTTTGATTAGTGAAAATACTGTCTTACTCTAGCCAGAATACACCAACTTACAAATTATAACAACATGCCACAAGCCAGGTAACAGCTGCAGATGATGAGAAAACAGCAGAAGCGCTTCTTTGAGAAAAAAAAAATTTCTTTGAAACATAGGAAACTCACATTTCCCTTTGGTGTCATCTAACCTCCAACTTGACATATCAAACATCGGCACATGTTCTTCCTCTACTCACCTGCTGCCCTTCCCATTTCCATGTATTGTCAAAAACGGTGCCGTGAGTCAACATCTTACATCAAAACCTGGGCTCTTTTCTTTCTTCTGCCGCACAGTCCCGAGAGCTGCCATGTTTTGTCCAGTCTCTACCGAGCACCTCTTCGGTCCTGAGCCAGGCTCCCCCCGCCCTGTGGGCCTGTGTGCTTGGCGCACACGCTGTCGTGCCAGCTGAGCTCTGGGCGCCGGCACCCCTGGACCTCCCAGGACTGTGGGCCTGGCTCACTGCCTGTGCACTGGCCTCCGGCCGGCTGCTGTGCCCATGCGGTTTCCGGGGACCCCAGCTTCCTCCAGGCCTTTGGTCAATGACTGCCCTCTTTGGAATGTGCTTCTTGCTGCACAAGCAATGAATACTTGTGGGTGCCTCCTGTGGATCAGAATAAAAGGGGATTTTTTTTTCTTTTTTCTAAATACTGTCATATTATTCTTCAAAAATTTTCTAGCAATCTCATTACTTTTGAAATTAGTGAAAGAAATTTTTATCCAGTTTTAAATTCAACTAAAAGGACAACAAAGAGCTGAAGCGAAAAAACTAGCTCAATACCTACTTTACCTTGAACTACTATCATCTTCCTCGATTTTTCTGTTCTTGGAAGTCCTCTTGTGCTTTCAGTGGGACTGTGTAGCTTACCTGCTCATCCCCTTGGCTTTCCAGTAGTTACTCCTGGGTGGGCGTGTCTTTTCGGTTGTACTGCAAGTTCTGGGGGAGACGGACCATGCTTTTCTACTTTTCCGTGCTATGCTTTTATACTTACTTTGGTGACATGTGTAAGTATTAGCCTACTGACTGAGTCAGAAGCTGTATGAGAAAGATGGTAAGTAGAGCAGTGGATAAAAGCTGTAAGGAAGGAAAGAAGGGTTGTCATTCTGTATCTAAAAATAAATCTAATAGGACCTCAGACCTTACTACCACATCTTCTGCTATTCTTTCTTAGAAATTCAAATAGGAGATAGATTCCTATAGTTTTGCAATGCTAAATCCCAAAATTTAGAAGATATTTGCCTTTTTTATACATAATGAGATGATGATGAAGAAGTTAAGTTCCTTCCTGTGAATCACATTGCCCCTTCCTTTTTTCGGGAAATACTGGCATTGCCAAGGTAAGTTGGGGTTAGTTGCAGTGTTAGAAATTGTTGCAAGCCTCTAAAATATAATTTAGTATAATTGAGCCACAGTGTAGAGGAGACGCTTTGAGAGAAGATGGAAGCCCAGGCGCCCTCTGCCCTGAGGCACTCACCGTTAGTTTCCTCCTTATTGACCAGTGAGAGAGATTTGTAACCCCCCTGTTGTTATCGCCGCTGTTCTGTTTCCTGGATTTGGTTGACCGGTAAGTGTGTAGAGATCTCTGGAAGCCACATTTAGTAAGACATTTGGAGTATGTATGTGCTGGGGGGGAGGGGGGTTCATTATGGAAAGCCCAGGGAAAATGCGTAGTTCTGCATTCATAGGAAAATTGGAGGCTCTAAAGTGATGAGGTGGGTGTGTCCAGGTTTATGCATTGCCATCTTAGCATTCCAGGGCAAGCTTTGAAAACAAAGTCCAGTTATTGGTAACTACTTTTTGAAAGGAAATAAGCCACTGCTCCTATTCTTATAAAGAAAGGGTTTAACACTTTGATTTTTATATTTATATCATCCTGGAAATCCTCAAAAATCCATGTGATTATATATTGAAAAAAGAATTATTTATTTTATTTCCTAGTAATAAGCATGGGAAACTTAGACCGTGGATTTTTCTCAAGGAAAATTTTATTGGAAGTTACAAAAATACAGTATTATATATTTATCTTATTACCTGCCAAAATAAATATTATTCAGGGTACATATATTTTGTTGTTAATTTTTTATATAACTCCTAACACTTTTTAAATCTTAAATTAGGAATTCACTACAAAGAGAGCTTTCATTGATTCAAAAATTACTAAGAACTTAAAGAAATTATAACATAGAAACTGTTAAATCCTTTTCTTCTTTGTTTAAAATTTCATCCTACTTTGGAAATTGGGCAATGATTAAGAATAGCAGAGCATTAAATAACCTTTAAAAAACTCCTTAGCACATATTTTAAATCTGAAAATGGAAAGGCTAGACTTCATCATAATTTTTAAAGGACTCTGCTGAAGCAAGGTTTGCAGATCCCTAAAGCTGAAGGAAAATCATCTCAGTGGCTCATTATTTAGCTTATTGAACCCACTGCGGCAGGTTGACGGATGACAGCAGTGTTTCCCAATCACCAAAGTACCATTTTAAAAGCATTTTTTATTGAATGAAGTGCTTAGAATATTGCACCCTGGAGCTTTATTTAGGCAAATGGTTCAATTGATGTTTTCTGTTTAACCTCAGCTTTGACCTATTACAACGTGTGAGGTTAATAAGCAGCAGCAGCATCTAAGAGACTTGACCAGTGGCATAGGCTCTGCACCACCACTTCACTCTCACGCCCTGTTTGCTGTGGCATCTCACTCTTTAGAAGGAATGTAGCTGATTACATAGAGTGTCCTCGCTTGAGTCTCCCAATCACAGTTGCTGCCCTTCCTAATGTAAACAGTTTTGATTTTCATTTTCCTTTGCCTTACCTATGTGCATGCACAAGTAGATTTTCATTATACAAATAACCGAATCCTGGGGAAATTAATCCTAAATCCGAGAAGGACATGTGCAGGTACAGGCCACAGGCAGCTTCGCCCTGTGTCCGTGGCAGGCATAGTGGCATCGCGACGTGCAGGACGGTGTGGCCATGTCAGATGCACAGGGCTGATTGTGTATTCGTAAGGCGGAGCCCACTTAAACCCAGGTGCTGTTAGTTATGATAAGTGATCGATATTTCATTTTCTGTAAGAGAGCAGAAAGTTTCACTTGCTGTCAGTCTGCAGAAGAAACTCCCATCTTAGTGAACATTAAATGTTCCCTGGAAATTCATTGATAGAATTAAAACCCAGCCCCGTTCAAGTGCTATAAGTATATGCTCAATGAGGTTGTATGTCCTGCTGTGTAGACACTAAACTGTGCCATGCATAATCATACAAGGATATAAGCTGAGTTCACTGAAGTTGTAGGTCCTGCTGTGTAGACACTAAACTGTGCCATGCATAATCATACAAAGATATAAGCTGAGTTCACTGAAGTTGTAGGTCCTGCTGTGTAGACACTAAACTGTGCCATGCATAATCATACAAGGATATAAGCTGAGTCGGTAGAGCATTGATGTGCAAAGATCATAAGCTCAAGTAATTTCAAGGCATGGTATGAACAGAAACCTTTAAAGACCTCTGACCCTTTTGGTCCAAAAAGATTGATTGGGCACGATTTCTAATGACTGCCGACTCCTGTACACTAGCTCTTTATCAGTTACACTCTTTTCCAGTCCATCTCCCCCAGTGGTCACATTCTTTTACACAGGCAAACTATGTTTAAATATTTTTTCAAGGTATATGTATCATCACCTCAGTCAGGCATTTACATGTAAGAAACAGCTAAAATGAATGACAAACTACAAGCTGATGATTTAAAAATAGAGAAATGATATATTCTTAATAGCATTGCTTTTGATTTACAGAGGTAAGCTCTAATGTATGCGACATGCTGTTTTTTTAAATTCATTTTACTGTGCATGCCTATTGAAGCAGGACTAATTGTGGTGTTTTGTCAATATCTTTGTAAGGAGCAAATCATTGTCAGTGACATAAAGCCTTCACTTCTGTGACCTTCAAAACCAATAGAGAATAAATACTACACTCACTGTCCATGAATATTGATTAGCCCCTTTTCCAGATGATCAAATTGCATTTTATATTTAATAATTCTGAGTTATAACAATTATTACAATAACTACAATCAAAAATGATGAAATATCAATGGTTAAATTATGACCTATAGCACACTGTGTAAATGTATCTTTTGAGCACAGCTGGGGCTGGGTTCCAAGTATGTCATCACTAATGGGATAAGGGGAACTTCTCCCAAGCTTCTCAACAAGTACAGCACAGAAATTATTGAATACACTTGATAACAGAATTGTGGTGCAAAATTAATGATAAAATCTTGCACCACATTGTTTGTTCTCGTGTGATACGACTCTCGGATATACAGCGCCGTGCTGGACTCTCAGTATGAAAATGTGTGTGTGCGCATGAATTGCCTGTGACCAGGGTCACTTAAGTGTAAGTGGCCTATGGATGTGGTTTCACTCAGGCTCCCACTTAAATATAATTTTTACATTCACATTTTATTTTTTACCTTTGTAATATTGTCTAATAGTCACATTTTTCAATTAGAAGTTTCTTAAAGCTCAGGAAATAGAGAAATTGTCATTTGAAATGTACTAAGCCTTTAAATTCTGGGTTATCTTTTTACAGATAAAAAGAAAATAGAAAATACCGCAGGGATTATTTCCCATTATAATGTCAGGCAGCAGCTTCCATCTAACGTGGCAGCATTTGGTCCACCACTCTCCCAGGTTCCCGTGCAGTACTGACAGGATTGTCTTCAGAGCTACGATCACACAATAGCCCTGGGAACGCAGATGGCATGTAGCGGAAGTGCAAGGGACACTGCGCTAAGAGTGCAGCCCATGACGGCAGGCCGAGAAGCACGCCCTCAGGTGCACGGCCTCAGGAGTGCATCCTCGGGTGCGCGTCCTCGGGAGCGCGTCCTCGGGAGCGCGTCCTCGGGAGCGCGTCCTTGGGTGCGCGTCCTCAGGTGGCTGCACTGCCAGAGGAAACTGGAGGCTCACTCACTCTCCTTGCCTGCCTTTCTCCCCGTGAGAAGCAGGCAGCCGTTGGGCACTGCTCCTGAGGTGCTTTTGAGCCAGCCAAAGCCCTGATATTTTTCACCTACCCCTCAGCAGCTTTCTTTTTACATATACTATAGTGATATGTGGGGGCAAGGAGGGACTCAAGCTCATGGGCTCTGTGCTGCAGACTGCACCCCTCAGAGTGGTCAGAGGAGCCCCAGGGCCAGTAGGACAGAGGTCCTCCCTGAGGTCAGCTGAAGTGTCAGCTGAATGTGCTGCTGAAACCCAAGGGCATGCCCTTGAGGAAGAAGGAATTAGTATAAATGAACTTGAGTATTGAATTAAAAATTTAAAGGAAAACAGAAACAAATGATTAAGAAGGCAATGAATTCAAAAGCTGATTCTTTGAAACATGCATAAAATGGAAAAGATATTGGCAAAAATATAGTAAATAGCACAAAATTGTGAATGCAAACCAAGTACATGCATATAAAATCATGCATGTGGAAGAGTATATAGTAGACAAATAGGCTTAACATTTTATCAAAGAATATTAAACACAAGCCCAACGCTAATACTTTTGGAAACCTCAACAATAAGACCATGTTGTGGAAATCTATGAATTAGTAAAATTGAATATAAAAAGTCCATAAAATCTGAATCAACCAGTGAAGAAATTCAGAAAGTCATCGAACACTGCTTTGGACCAGACAGTTTTATAAGTTACTTTTTTTGAGCTGCATATAAGTTCCACATTACAGAAACTTTTCTGAAGCAAGAACAAATTTCTTAAGTCTTCTAATTCATTTTACGAAGCAAACTTATCCAAAATTGTAAAATCTGACCAAGGAAACGTAAAAACGCATACACACACACACACACAATTTACAGACAAATCTTATGAGTGGAGATGCGGAACTCGTACATAAATAATGACGGCAAATCAAACAACAATATATAAAAGAATAAAACCAAATAACCAAGTAGCATTTATCCCAGAAATATAAAAAGTATTCAATACTAGAAAATATATTAAATGGCTTTTTTCTATAGGGCAAATGTCCTGTAATAATCTTATTTCCTATAGAGGCTTTAAAGATAAGTGTTTAAGTTAAAATTCATGATCAAAAGATAAACAAGCAGGTACACACACTCTCTCAAACTAATTTTTTTAAAAGTTGGCTTGTAATGAAAAACCTTCCCACAGAAAACTTCAGGCTCAGATAGTTGCACTGGCAAATTATAGGACATAAAATAGTACCAATCCTATACAAAGTCTTCCAGAGAATAAAAGAGAAAGGAGCACTTCTCATTTCATTTTATACGGCCAGTGTTACACTGATACCAAAATCAGACTAAGCCATGAGAAACTACAGATCAGTGCCATTCATGAACATAGATTCAGGAATCTATTATAAAATATTAGCCTATCAAATCCAGCAGTATACTAAAAGGGAACTACATCATGAGCAAGAGGACCTCATCTCTGGAATGCAAAGTTGGTTCAAGAGTTGTAAATCAGTGTCATTTACCATATTAACATACAAAAGAGGAAAATCCATGTGATCATTTCAGTAGATACAGGGGGAAAAGAAGTCCTGATTTAAAAAATAAATAAATAAAACTTTTTGGTAAACCAGGAATAAGGGGGAACTTCTTCCACCTAGTCAAGGGTATGTATGAAAAATGCTACAGTTATCGTACTTTAATGATAGAAAACTTGGTAAGTTCCTTCTAATATTTGGAGCAAAGCAAAGATGTCCATTCTCACCACACCTATTCATTATTGTACTGGAGTTCCTTGCCAGAGCAATAAGGCAAGAAATAGAAATTAAAGCCATACAGATTGGAAATTAAATTAAATTGTTTTTTTTCATAGATGACATGATTGCCTCCTTAGAAAATCCCAAAGAATCTACTAAAGAATTACTAGATTTAATAAGTGAATTTACCAAAATTCTGCATTATGATGTCCATATACAGATGTAATGTGTGCTTTTATGTAAGAGCAATGATCAAATAGAAATTGAAATTTTAAAATGTACCATTTTCAAAGCGCTCAAAAGCCATGAAATACTTAGGGGTAATTCTAACAAAATATATGTAAGATGTGTATGCTGAAAACTGTAAAACAGTGAAGAGAAAACCAAAGAGGGTCTAACTATATTGAGAGGTATATTGTGTTTATGAATTGGAACACTCCGTTTTACTAAGATTTCAATTGATTTTTGAGAAAGATCCCAGGGAAATTCAATGAAGAAAGGATGATCATTTAAATAAATGATGCCTAAAACTATACTAAAAGAGAACCTCAACCAAGACCTTACACCATAGACAAAAATTAACTCAGAATGAGTCATATGCCAAAGTGTAAAGCCTAAAACCATAAAATTTCTAGAAGAAAACATAAGGAAAAATATTTGTAGCTTTGGATTATTTAGACAATTTCTTAGGACACCAGAAGCACAAATTAGAAAAAATAGATAAATTGGAGGGGCGGTACAACAGTGGCTCAGTGGCAGAATTCTCGCCTGCCATGCCAAAGACCCAGATTCGATTCCCAGGGCCTGCCATGCCAAAAAGAGAAAGAGGAATAAAATTGATAAATTGGACTTCATCAGGGTAAAATCTATGTTCTTGGAACGGCATAAGAATATGAAGACAACCCATGGACTTGTGGAAAATATTTGCAAAATACCCACCTATGAAATGCCTAGTAACCAGAATAAATGGTTACCTGAAAACAATGAGAAAACAATGACCCAATTTAAAAATTGGCAAAAGATTTGAACAAATGCATCAACAGAGAGATATGAATATTGACCATATTATGCCATAAAATAATGTCTTGTGGCATTTGAAATAGAGAATTAAGACACACAGCAACAATGGGATTTAAATCAGGAGGTGATGAAAATGATGTCAACTTGCTCACAGGTCCTTACAAAACAGGTGAAAGGGCCACGTTGCGTAAGACTTGGACGGTCAAGGCTGCGCGGTTCAACACTGGAGCAGCCACCGCAGAGTGGGGAACAGCATCTGTGCAGGAGAAGAAGGGACGGGGGAATAACGAGCAGTACCCACCTCTCTAAAGGAAGGCAGGCAAGGAGAGAAAAAGAAAAGATGACACATTCAAACACAGAGTCAGTCCCAGGTCCTTATTGTAACGTGTTGAAGGCTTTTCCTCACTCAGGGGAAAGACCACAGAGAATGGCACCCTTAGCCCTGTAATTCATCGTTGAGTGGGAGGTGCAAGCTAGTACAACAGGACAAGGAAAGGGAAGATGGAAGATTGTAAAGGAAGAAGTAGAACTGCCACTACTCACAAAGGAGGTGGTTGCTTACTTGGAAAACCCAAAGGAATTCTGTTGATGACTTACTAGAATTAACATTACTTTAGCAGGGTCAGTAAGGTCGATAGAGAAAAATCTATTGTCTTTCTGTACACCAGCAGCTAACTTTTTGGAAATAGAATTTTTAAGACATTACCACTTATAATAACATTAAAAAAAATAAATTCCTAGGGATAAATCTACAAACGATATGCAAAACTTCTACCCAGAAAACTACAGCGTGTCATTCAGAGAAATGAAGGACAACTTAAATAAATGATGGAAAATACCATATGCAATATGCATGGTTCAGAAGACTTTGCCTTACAAAGGATGATGTGATTTGCGACAGAGATGGCACTGAACAGCAGTGGGAAAGGATGCCCTTGTCATTAAATGGTGCTGCCTCAGTTGGATATTTTACCAAAGCCTCAAAATAAAAGCACAGGAGAGTATCTTCAAAACCTTCGGGTAAGCAAAGATTTCTTAAGTAGGATACAAAAAAACATTAACCATAGAGGAAAACATTAATATATTTGACTTTTTAAAAACTACCAATTTCTCTTCATCAAAAGATGCTAATTAAGAGTAAAAAGGCAAACCACAGTCTGGGAAAAGATATTTGCATTATATTTATTGAAAATAAAAAATGTATATTGAAAAGATTTTCAGATAGACCAAAAAAAAAAAAAAACACATGAAAATATGCATAGCTTCGTTTGCATTGAGAGAAATGCGAAGTAAAACCACAGTGAGTGGCTAGGATTTAACAAGTGACAGTACCACACGTGGACAGAGGTGGGAGGGGCCCACGGAGATGCCCGTCCTCTGTGTGTCGGTTGATAGGAAAACTGCGTGGGAGGGTCTGCGGCCACTGACCCTATGCTGACCCTGTGGCCTGCTCCCAGCGTGCCCAGAAGCGTGTGCACACATGCTCCAGACCCCAGGCGAGAACAGTCCCAGCCAAGCGTGTAACCTACAGGACCTGAAGTGACCCATGTGTGCATCCGCGTCCAGTGGGATGAAGCAGGGCACGTGCACTATAACACAGGACAGTGCGGGCAGATCTCATCAGCATCATAGTGAGTAGAAGAGGCACGACACAGAAGAACCCATAAAGTGTCATCATGTTTCTAGAACTTCTGAAACTGGAGAAACCCCCCTGTGATGTTCCAGGCCGAGGAAATGATCCCCTTTGGGGAGGAGGCAGTTGTGACTGGAATGCACCAAGGGGAGCTGCTGGGTGCTGGCAAGGTGTTCTGTTTCTCTGCACAGATGCACACGTGAGAACTTTTCGTTGAGCTTTGCACCGACAGAGGCACACCTCAGAAACATTGCATGTTTGGTTCCAGATCACCTCAATAAAGCAAATAACGCAGTAAAGCGAATCACATGAATTTTTTGGTTTCCCAGCTGTGCTAGTTTGAAGCTGTTATGTACCTACCCCAGAAAAGCTGTGCCATCTTCCTTAATCCAATCCTTTCCTGATCCAGCCATGGTTCTTTTAATCCTGATTCACTATTGTGAGGTGGAAACTTTGATTGGATTATTTCCATGGAGATGTGGCACATGCCATTTGGTGTGGTCTTTTCACTTGAAGGAGATATGACTCCACCCATTCAAAATGGGTCTTGATTAGTTTCCTGGAGTCCTTTAAAGGGGGAGATATTTTGGAGAAAGTGTCGTTGCTTCAGAGCCAACAGAGACAGATGTTTGGAGGTGCTTGGAGAGTGACAGACAGCAGAGCCTAGCAGGGACGTTTGGAGATGCAGAGCCCAGCAGACATTGCCTTGTGCCTTCCCACAAGATGCTGACAAGCCCGAACCGAGAGCTGTGGTCTGGAGCAGCTAGGTGAAGGCCCACAGACACTTAGAGAGGAAACCACTGATACCAGAAGCTGCAAGCAACGGAACCAGGAACAAGGACCAACAGATGCCTGCCACGTGCCTTCCCATGTGACAGATATTGGCCTTTCTTGACATGATAACTTTCTCTAATTGCCTTAGTTTGGACATTTTTATGACCTTAGAACTGTAAACTTGTATTTAATAAATTCCCTTTGTAAAAGCCATTCCATTTCTGGTATATTGCATTCCGGCAGCATTGACAAACTAATACACCATTACATATAAAAGTTATGTTTATACTATACTGTAGTCTGTTAACTGTACAGTAGCATTATATATTAAAAAATGTATAAAACTCTGATCTGTATATCTGTAGATTTTTTCCTTCTCTTTAATTTAAATTGGTTTATGAAACATATTGTACAAACAGGCTGTGTTAGTTTGAAAAGGGGAATTTAATAAGTTACAAGTTTATAGTTCTAAGGAAGTAAAAGTATCCAAACTAAGGCACCAACAAGGGGTTACCTTCACTCAAGGAAGGCTGATGGGTCAGGAACTCCTCTGTAGCTGGGAAGGCACGTGGCTGCATCTGCTGGTCCCTTGCTCCTGGGCTCCGTTGCTTTCAGCTTCTGTTCCTGTGAGCTTCCTTTCACTTTGCTTCTCCAGGGCTGACTTCCATCTCTTGGCTTCCCTTGGCTCTCTCCAGGTTCTGGCTTCTGGCGACGTCTGCTGGGTTCCAAGCATCTCCAAACATCCATGCCTCTGTTCTCTATTTGTCCACATCTGTGTCAGCTCTGAGGCTTATCTTTTTTGCTGATTCTGTAGGCTTTCTCCAAAATGTCTCCTTTTTTAAAGGATTCCAGTTTTCTAGTCAAGACCCACCTGGAATGGATGGACTATCAGCTCCATGTTATCAAAAGATCACACCCACAATTGGATGCATCACATCTCAGTAGAGATAACCTAATCAAAATTTCCAACATGTGTTACTGAATCAGGATTAAAAGAAATGTCCACCTCCACAGCACTGAATCAGGTTTAAAACATGGCTTTTCCGGGTGCATGATACTTTCAAACCAGCACACAGGCTCTACAATGATTATTTAGATATTTTATTTAAATATGCCTGTGGATAAGCTAAGATACCCATTTTAGGTGGTTAAGATTTTCATGTTTTCCTGAAATTAGGAAAATGTTTAGTAGCATAGGTCATTACACTGGCAATGTTGATAATTTGTAATAACTTTCTTCCTGATATTTTTGAGAATATTCACCGTTTTGACAGCTGATCAAATGGTATTTAAGTTAGTGTTTAATATTTAGAAATTAAGAAACTCTGCTATCTGAATGTATAGATTTTTTCCTTGTTGCTTTCATTTTAAATTGGTTTATGAAACTTACTGTGTAAATACAGGTATTACAATGATTATTTGGATACTTTATTTAAATATGCCTATAGTTATGCGGAAGTATCCATTTTTGGTGATTCTAAGTGTATGTTTGTTTTCTTAATCAAAAATATTTTTTAAAAAACAATGTGTATTCCTTAATTAAAAGGTGACATAGAGACAGGAAGTGAGCACATGCTGAGGAAAAATGACCCCAAAGACTTGATGCAGGATTGTCACAGCCTTCAATTTGTAGAGCATGCAGTATCTGCCAAGCGCAGTAAAGCAGAGCACAGGAAAACAAGGCCTGCTGTATTTTGGACTACAGGGTAATTGCAGATAGCAGCATGATTTCATTCGCACTATGCATCACTCAGGGATGTTTTCCTTAGTGTGACAGTCAGAAGCTCTACTTTCTTTAACTTTCTTCTCGTGAAATTGAAATAATGTTAAAATAGAGAGCAAAGATGCTTTGTGGAGTGCAGATTTCATCTTGGCTAGGCATATCACACTCTAGCAAGAACCAAAGTTCTGTGCTCCCATTTTACAGGTCTGGTTAGCTCTTTACTAGAATATTCTTCATAGTTTTTGTTTCTTCAGTTTAAGGAAGCATGAAAATACTTTTTTTGATTGGCTATCAGAAAAGTTTGGGACTGATATTGGTGACTAGAAAATAAAGACGGAGAAACAAACATCCCTTAGCACTGTTCGGTATGGAAATCACTTCTTAAAAATGTGTCAACTCTCCTCCAAAGCGTATAAAATGAAAATTAAAACTTTCCTATCTATCTGGGTTAATTCAAATGTGAGTTAAGAAAAGGAGAACACTGAACCACAACTCAAATAAGGTATATTAGTGCTTTTCATTCTCAGTGTTTTCTTTTCATTTTTTCCTTCCCTACCTTACCCCACTTAGAGAAAAGGAAGTACCTGAAGAGTTTCTTATCCCTGTGTAATGAAAAGCCCCATCTTTCATACTGCAGCAACAATCTGGCTTGATGAAAAGCCTTGATTTCTTTATTTAAAGGACAAGAAGGCACACCCCTTCAGCCTTAATTATGTATCTTGTTAATAAAAAATTATGTATATTTTTCTCATATAACTTGAAAATATTTAAGGACACTGACCAAAAAAGGAAAAAATTGAACAGTATGTCAGTTTGATTTGCAGCTGGAAATAAAGCCTTGGATTGAGGTCGTTGGGATTAGTGGCACTGTCTGTGGCTTGGATGTCACAGGCGCGTGCACGGTAAAGCACAGAGCTGCCGCCGCCCCTGCGGGAACTCACGCTCCAGCAGCCTTTGCTTCAACTCACTTGTGTCTTGTAGACTTGGTACTTCCTTCAGCTGATTTGCATTTTGTGTGTAAAGAAATGGTTTAGAGACAAGCTAATAACTTTAACAGAAAGAGATATATTTCTTAAATTCAAACCCCCAAGTTAGACTAAACTAGCCGTCCCCCGTCCACTCCCCGGGCCTGAGGACATACCCAGCACAGGGGTGCTCAGTGGACATTCCGTCTGGGTATTTGCTCATGTCCTTAGGATACCATGCAACTGTCCTCTCATATTTCAATTTCAGCGAAGGAATTTCAGTTTACATTTGTTCAAGAAACATTGTTTTGTGCATACCTGGTAATCACAGAAGTCAGAAAAAAAACAATAACAATGAGATCCCTGCCGCAGGGGACTTAGACAACTAAATGTGGAAGTAGAAATTTTAGTAAGTGCAGCAAAGGAAGAGGAGGGGGTGATTTTAAAGAGAAGATGATTGTGATGGATCAGGGCATCGGGGCTCCTCTGGGGGGGTGGAGAGTCGGTGGGAAGGAGCAGAGGCCGGGTGGGGAGGAGCCGAGGCCGGGTGGGGAAGAGCTGAGGCCTCGTGGGGACGAGCAGAGGCGCAGGGAGTCTCTCCCCACCATTCTTAAAGGCGCTCCCTTAATAATCTCCGCACCCTCTAGTCAGGGTATTTGTTTTACTTGAGTGGGCAGTGTACACGTTCTGGAAAAATATATTTTTTAATTGCTTAAACACCTTTAGGAAGAAATTAAAGTGAAAACTGACAGTGTTTTTGAAATTTTCTTTCCTTTAATTTCTTCATTTAGTTTCACAGATGCAAGTTTTTTCCTAAGTGCCTTCTAAAAGAGCACCATCAATATAATTCAGCCATACAGAGAGGACGCCACAGGCGTGATTCTTCTCACCTTGTCCCATCCAAGCAAGGAGGGGTGATATTAAAACCCAAAACCGGGGCCAGAAAATTGGCAGAGATACCATGAATATAATTGTACCTCGGGTGTATCTAAGTTTGTCTCACTTGGATTAGGAAAATCAGATCTGCAGGTATTCCTAAGTAAATAGGCATTAATTCAGCAGCTGATACTCTAAAAGTCTTACGTATACTCATCCGCGTTATTTACATTTGTAGTTATTTGCTTCAAGGCCTAATTCCAGAAGGGTTTAATTTTATGTTATCCAAAAAAAAAATCTGTGCAACACTAAGGAAGTTTCATTAGGATGTAATTAAAGTATCTCTTCTCAGAAAAATTTTAATAGTTTTTAAAATATGTTTGGCGTTATATAGAGTTAATCCTCAAAATGTTTACTGATTAAAAACAATTGTGTGAAATGCTAGGCTAGGTAGAAGCTACACTGATTTTTGTTATAAGCCACTAACTGAAGTGGGTGGTGAAGTCGAGCATAAACCAAATGAGGAACAGATGCACATCACCGGCGAACAGAATGTTCAGTCCAGACTGCAGTGGGACGCAAATGAGATGATAGATACAATTTACAGGACAAAATAAAACAGTAACCTTTCACTGTGTAAAGTGAAAATTAACCTCAGGAGTATTGGATCATTTGCTGCTTATAGAGAACTTTTATTAGAATAAAATGTATAGACAATTTCACTTTGTGTTTACATTTTAAGAGGTGTTGCAAAAATGTTAATTTGTTCCCCTCTGGATGTGCTATCATTTCTGTTGACGAGTGTATGTTTTTTTTAGTACTATAATTTGCAGCGTATCTCTGATGCCGTAAATGGCAGTACTGTATTATCTGTGGCATGATTTTAGAGTCTCAGTGCCCCTCAGTGTCTTAGTAACGCACTGAAAAGGAAAGGATGAGAGTGCTAATTCCGGCTCCCCTGGTGACTCACTGTCCAACATTTCACACATGTACACACTCTCAGAGTTGTGGGTGCCCTTGGCCGAGCTCATCTCACACACCGTGCACCAAGTGTCAGAGGGACCCTGTCACAAGCACTGTGACAGACCACCGCAGCGCTTATTGCTCCCTGAAACCACCTCATTGTGCTCGTGAGTTGTGTGGGGCTGGCTGAGTCGGAGCCGGCCTCCGCACGGTGTCTCGGGAGCTCACCCAGGCCTGCACCCAGCACCGTGTGGCCTGCCCATGCAGCCTGGGTGGCCCCGGAGCATGGTGGCTTCGCCCATAACCCAGCCAGGCTCTGACGGGGTGTGCAGGGCTCCAGAGGACCAGCTCCCAGCCCACAAGCAGAAGCTGCAGCACCTGGGAGGGCCTCACTCCCCTGGGAGGGGCTCAGTCCTGCCTCTGGCCCTGAGAGGAGGCCTGGTATCCCATAGCTGGAGCAGCCTGGCCTTGGTTCAGGGTTGCCCACTCAGGGTCACCTGCAGCCGCACTCCACAGTGCTCCTCAGGGCTGACCTTAAGCTTCCCATCCTTCCTTGAGCCGTTGGAGTGTGCTCTCCAGCCCTTACCTCCTGGCTCGCACCTGGGCCCACTCATTTGCTAGGATTCTTTGCCTCCTTTTCTAGACTTCCATCTTTGATTATTTTTAAAAAACAGCGAGTTGCAAGTTTCAAGACATCAAGAAATCCCAAGTCCAGTTAGAAGGTTATTTCCCTTACTCTTTCCCTGGGACAGTGCCAAGCAGCACCCAGGGCTCACCCACCCTATGTTCTGGTCCTCCTGAAGACACAGCTTCTCCCGTCCTGAGCTGCTATAGTCCCCTGAGCTTGGGGCTACAGAAACTCGGGCATGGTCAGCACAGAGACCCCCCACTTTAAGCATCAACCACAAGACTGGAGATCCCAAGAGAAGGACTCACAGCATTTCCTGAAAGCTGGTATGCTCAGGGTTAGTTTGTAACAGCAAAAGAACAATTAGAGTCAGCCAAGGGAAGGGGCACAGGCCAAGGCCGGGAGGGCTCTGCACATGGGGACGCAGGGGACGCTGCTACCAGGGAGGCTGGCCCAGCCTTGGTGTCCCAGCTTCTGCGGGGGTGCAGTCACGGCTGACCACCTGCACATCTGACCTTGGCCTCCAGCCCCTCCAGAGTTTGAGAGGAGGCCCAGTACCCGGCAGGCAGCCAGAGAAGAGTTTAAATGGAGGGAACGCTCTGTTTCAGAAAGGGTGATTGTGGTTGCAGTGGAGAGAACGCTCTGGAGAAGCAAGGGACAATGCAGGGGATAGCTGTGGGGCTGAGCCGCTGCTGGGGCACAGGCATGGCCCCCGAGCCTGTGTTCACGGCGGGCAGGGGAAATGGGCAGATGTGAAAAGGAGCCTAGAGTCAGCCTGACCGGGTGATGACAGGCTGTGGGGAAGGGGATGTCCCAGGAGGGGG
This sequence comes from Myrmecophaga tridactyla, assembly GCA_004026745.1. Classification (NCBI taxonomy): domain Eukaryota; kingdom Metazoa; phylum Chordata; class Mammalia; order Pilosa; family Myrmecophagidae; genus Myrmecophaga; species Myrmecophaga tridactyla. The sequence goes on from PVIY010016407.1 coordinate 21,064, forward strand.
GGATTGTGGCCAGGGGTGCTGGGGCTGCCCATGGGGGACACCATGGTGGCGGGCTGCAGTGCCCACTAACACATCCACCACCACACCTGGGCTGCAGGAGGAGGTCTGAGCTGCAGGCCTGGCTGTAGCCCACTGGAAGGCAAGGAGGCCATCTACCCCAGGGAGAGTCCGGGCAGTGGAAAGGCCTGCCCGAGCCCGGGAACGGCAGCTGCGTGGACCAGTGCAAGGGACAGGCCTGCAGAGCAGGTGGGAAAGGAACCCAGAGAAGGAAATGTTCAAGACGGTTGTTGCTCTGTGGGCTCTTTGCTTAGGCCCACGAACCTCTGTATTGTCACCTTTTATAGATCCTGTGTTCTCACTGTGGGATGTTCTTTTTTAACTGTATAATACGATATATGTACAAAGCAAAGAAAGAAAAGAAAATAATTTTCAAAGCACACTCAACAAGCAGTTACAGAACAGATCCCTCAGTTTGTCATGGGCCACCATTCCACCATCTCAGACTTTTCCTTCCAGGTGCTCCTAAACAGTGGAGGCCAGAAGGAATATTAATGTAGCGATTCAGCAGTCACACTCGTTTGTTAAGTCCCATTTTCTCTGTTTCACCTCCTCCTTCTTTAATCCTTCTTCCAATCTATAGGGATCTTTGGGCATTGCCTGTTCTGACTTTCTCACGTTGAGAAGTGGTGTCCATGCTAAAGGATAGGGGGATGAAACTAATTGATAATCCTGGAGACGCTGGTCCCTCTGAGTTTAAGGATTTATCTGACCTAGGAACCTTCTGAGAATTCTGTTGTCCAGGAAGGCAAACCTAGTGCATAAAACCTTTATAGAGTCTCAGTTTGAGCCCTGGGTGCTCTTAAGAGTCAGCAGGAGTGGTGTGGGTTTGGGCTCATCACACCATGGCAGTCAGCACTCTCTAACTGAAGCTTGTGTAAGAGCAGCCTCCAGAACAGCTTCTCGGTTCCATTTCATCTCTCTTGGCCTCTGATGCCTTATTTTATCACTTCTTTCCCCCCTTTTGGTCAGGAAGGTATTGTCAATCCCATAGTGCCAGGGCCAAACTCATCCCCAGGAGTCATGTCCCGCGTTGTCTGGGAGACTCTCACCCCTGAATGTCATGTGCCACGAAGTGAAGACAGTAGTAATTTTCCTTATAGAATTGGACTTAGAGAGAGAAAGGCCACATTTGAGCAGCAAAGAGGTTTCCTGGAAGCAACTCTTAGGCTTCATTATGGGTTGTCTTAGCTTCTCCCGTACAGAAATTAGTCTCAAAAAGAAAAAGCCTCAAAATTCAGGTCTTGGCCTATTTTCTTGGGAGTCCCCAGTGGTTGGGAGGGTACCCGGAGTTTCCCAGATGGGAAAGTTTAATAGTTCAATATATGTATCTTTTTTTTTTTCCCCTTAGGAGCCTCAGGGGACTCTGCCAATACTTTCTAATTGTCAGCGCACCATGGTTTGAGATGTATCCTGGCAATGTCCCAAGCCACAGGGAATTACAAGGCCTCATTCACCATTCTGGATTTCAGGAGTCTGGGCTGTCTAGATGAGCTGTCCAGAGAGGCTGGTTCAGACTGTATGTACAGAAAATGTAGGTTCTAGACATAATAAATCTCTCTGCCTTTATCTCTTACAGCAGCTAAAGGTTTAGAGAACATGCACTATCATCTTTTACCCTGTATTCTAATTTACCTCAGAACTAGCCAGATTGGCTTCATTTTAAACTCTAATGGAGGCCTAATCTCTTTCTCGGTTTCTCCAGTTGTTATTACATATAGCTGTGCTAACGGTCGGGGCTGCAGTGCTCCAGTCCCGGGACCTGGGTGTCACAGAGCTACTCAGAGTTCCAAGGAAATACCAGCTGACACACACAGAGCACAGCGTCTCAGAGTCCAGAAATACATCTGCACTGCAGACCGACTGTGGTTGCTACAAGCCTCCCATTTTCTTAGAAGGATTTTCTGAGAGAAACCTTAGCATATTTGTTCTTTTGTTTCTCTGCACAGCCCGTTGTTTCCAAGCTTTATTCAGTTCGTCATGTGCCTCTCAACATCCCTACTTTGTAGCCACACCGAATTCCATCGTATAAATGTATCGCCGTTCACCATTTTACTTCCTGGTTCTTGCGTCCTTCGGCTCCCTCCATCTATTGGGCATCATGGATAATGTCCAAAATAAATATGCCATGTCTTACAGTATCTTCATTTGATTTTACAATCAGCACTCTCAATTTTAGACAATTTTCATTGGTCCATAATGATAAAGAATCAGTGAACATAATGTCATCAACTGTCCAATCAAAACTACCCTTTGTCACTTGCTTCCCGCCCTGCACCCACTTAGATGCCCCTGGTAGTACTGTGGTCCTATTGATATCTTCCTGCTTTCCCCCATACACCTCTACTATTGACTCTTTGCCCACTATTGAACCATTGGAACCATTGAAATAGTTCTTGTAAGAACTTATCATTGTAAATTTAATCATTGGGATACATGGTACTGTACATCTCCTTTCAACCATACTCACCTTCGACGTGGCAGTGTTACGTATAAACCCACTAATTAGTTTCCATCACCTCTCTCCACTCCCCTGCTTTAGATTTAGCCTCTTTGGGTAGCCTTTCCTCCATCTCTAGCTTCTGCGCCCCTCTAGGTCTGCTATCTTCTACAGCATACCCACTGAGATTACCTTTACCAGAGTCATAATAACAAAATCATACAGTGTCTGTCCTTTTGTGTCTGCCTTATTTCACTCAGCATTATGTCCTCAGGGTTCATCCATGTTGTCATATATTCTGGACATCATTCCATCTTAGTGCTGCATAATATTCCATTGTATGTGTATATCACATTTTGTTAACCCACTCATCTGTTGATGGGCACTTGGATTGTTTCCATTTCTTGGAAATTGTAAATAGTGCCGCTATGAACACTGATGTGCAAGTGTGTGTTTGTGTCACTGCCTCAGCTCTTCTGGGTATACACTTAGTAGTGGTATTACCAGGTCATAGGGCAACTCAAAATTTAATTTTCTGAGAAATCGCCAAACTGTCTTCCACAGCAGCTATACCACTGTCCATTCCCACCAACAGTGAATAAGTGTTCCAATTTCTCAACATCCTCTCCAACATTTGTAGTTTTCTGTTTAACAGCAGCCATTTTTATAAGTGTGAAGTGATATCTCATTGTTGTAATTTGCATTTCCCTTGTAGCTAATGAAAATGAGCATCTTTTCATGTGCTTTATAGCCATCTGTATCTACTCTTCAGAAAAGTGTCTATTTATATTCTCTGCCCATTTTATAGCTGGATCGTGTGTTAGTTTGTAAGCTGCCAGAATGTGTTATACCAGAGCTGGAAAGGCTTTTAAAAAGAGACGGTTAATAACTTACAATTGTATTGTTCTAAACCAATGACAATGCCCAAATTAAGTCTCCAACAAGAGGTGACCTTAATTCAAGGAGGGTCCATGGGTTAGGAGCACCTCTGTCAGCTCGGCAGTCACGTGGCTGGCATCTGCCTCTCCAGGTTCTGGCTTGCTTAACGTCTCATGATGACGTCTGCTGAGCTCTAAGCATCTCCAAACACCCATGCCTCTGTTCTCCTCGAGTCTGCATCTTTCTCAGCTCTGGTGTGGAGTTTCTTTCACCTCTAAGGCTTCTGTCGTTTCTCTAGGTTCTGTGGTTTCTGTCAGCTCTATTTGCACTGAGCTCTCTCCTAAATGTCCCTCTTTTAAAGGATTCCAGTAAACTAATCAAGACCCACCTGGAATGGGGGGAGTCACAGCTCCATCTAGTCAAAGTTAAAGCCCACAGTTGAGTGTGTCAGTCTCCATGGAGATAATCTAACCAAGTTTCCAAACTACAGTACTTTATAAGGATTAAAAGAAATGGTTGCCAAGAATTCTATATACAGCAAAACGATCCTTCAAAACTGACAGGGAAAGTAAAGCATTTTGAGACAAACAATCACTGAGAGAATTTGTGACCAAGAGACCAGCTCTGCAAGAAATGCTAAAGGGAGTGCTACAGGCAGATAGGAAAAGCCAGGAGAGAGAGGTCTAGAGAAGAGTGTAGAAATGAAGACTATCAGAGAGAGGAAAAAAAAAAACTAGGTAAGACTTATAAAATCCAAAAGGCAAAATGGTAGAAGAAAGTACTGCCTTTACAATAGTAACACTAAGTGTTAATGAATTAAACTCCCTAATCAAAAGATATAGACTGGCAGAATGGATTAAAAAAACAAAACCCATTTATATGCTGTCTGCAGGAGATTCATTTTAGACCCAAGGACAAAATAGGTTGAAAGCAAAAGGTTGGGAAAAGATATTTCATGCAAGCAACAATCAGAAAAGAGCAGGAGTAACCACACTAATATCTGACAAATTAGACTTCAGATGTAAAACAAGAGACAAAGAAGGACACTATGTATTAATAAAAGGAACAATTTAACAAGAAGACGTAACAATCATAAATATTTATGCACCGAGCCAGAATGCTCCAAAATACATGAGGCAAATACTGAAAACAGTGAAAGGAGAAATAGACACATCTACCATAATAGTTGGAGACTATTCCCCACTCTCATCAATGGACAGAATATCCAGACAGAGGATCAGTAAAGAAATAGAGAATTTGAACAAATACAACAAATGAACTAAACTTAACAGATGTTTACAGAACATTACACCCCACAACAGTAGGATACACCTTTTTCTCAAGGGCTTATGGATCATTCTCAAGGATAGACCATGTTTTAATCTACCAAAGCTGCCGGAATGCGACACACCAGAGATGGATTGGCTTTTAATAAAAGGGGATTTATTTAGTTAAAAACATATAGTTCTTCACAGGAAAGGTAGCTAACTTTCACTTGAGGTTCTCTTACATGGGAAGGCACAGGATGATCTCCGCTGGCCTTCTCTCCAGGCCTCTGGGTTCCAACAGCTTTCCCTAGTGTGATTCCTTTCTGTATCTCCAGAGGTCTGGGCTGGCTGCAAGTGCCGAGATGAGGTGTGCTGAGCTGCTTCGGCTGTGCTACATTGGCTCTCTCTTTTAAGCTTCCCATGAATTAAATTAAACCTCACTCATTGAGGAAGGCACTCGCCTTAGAGACTGCAGATGTCATTGGTCACAGAGAAGCTTCACAAGCTAATGATTCAAGTCCCCAGCAACAGAACTAGGCACCCTCACCTGGCCAAGTTGATACCTGAACCTGACCACCACGGACCATAAGCTGGGTCACAAAGCAAGTCTCAATAAATTTTTAAAGATTGAAATCTTTAAAACAGAACACTTCCTCGGATCATAAAGGAATGAAGTTGGAAATCAGTAACAAACAGAGGGCCAGAAAATTCACAAATACGTGGAGGCTGAACAACACAGTCTTGAAGAACCAGTGTGTCAAGGATGAAATTACAAGAGAAATCAGTAAATATCTTGAGGCAAATAAAAATGAAAACATATCAAAATGTATGGGGTGCAGCAAAGGCAATGCTAAGAGGGAAATTATTGCCTTAAATGCCTATATAAAAAAAAGAAAAAAGAGCAAAATCAAGGAATTAGCTGTTCACTTGGAAGAACTGAGAAAAAACAGACTAATCCCAAAGCAAACAAAAGGAAAGAAATAACAAAAGTTAGAGCAAAAATAAATTAAATTGAGAACATGAAAACAATTGAGAAGGCCAACAAAACCAGGAATTGGACACTTAGCTAGATTGATGACTTCAACAAACCAATCACAAGTAAAGAGATTGAATTAGCCATCAATAAGCTCCAAAAATAGGAAAGTCCAGGGCCAGATGGCTTCACATGCAAATACTACCAAGCATTCAAGAAAGAATTAGTACCAATCCTGCTCAAGCTCTTCAAAAAAATTGAAGAGGAGGTAGGGCTACCTAACTCATGATGCTGAAGTCAACATCGCCCTCATACCAATGCCAGACAAAGATACTACGAGAAGAGAAAATTACAGGTCAATATCTCTAATGAATATAGATGTAAAAATCCGCAACAAAATACTTGCAAAAAAATAAAGTTTCCTTCATGGAATGGTGAGAAAGGGGGAAAATTCAACTTCCCCAAGTTGAATTCTTGAATTTCTCACAAGCAGTGTGGACAACCAAAGCTATAGGCTGAGCCCCCAATCTTGGGGTTTGTTCATATGAAACTTAACCCCACAAAGGATAGGTCAGGCCTACTTAAAATTAAGCCTAAGAGTCACCCCCAAGAGAACCTCTTTTGTTGCTCAGATGTGGCCTCTCTCTCAAGCCAACATAGCAAGCTCACCGCCCTCCCCCTGTCCACGTGGGACGTGACTCCCAGGGGTGTGGACCTTCCTGGCAACGTGGGACAGAGATCCTAGAATGAGCTGAGACTCAGCATCAAGGGGTTGATAAAATGTTCTCGACCAAAAGGGGGAAGGGTGAAATGAGATAAAATAAAGTGTCAATGGCTGAGAGATTCCAAACAGAGTCGAGAGGTTATCCTGGAGGTTATTTTACGCATTAAATAGATATCACCTTGTTATTCAAGATGTAATGGAGAGGCTGGAGGGAACTGCCTAAAAATGTAGAGCTGTGTTCCAGTAGCCATGTTTCTTGAAGATGATTGTATAATGATATAGCTTTCACAATGTGACTGTGTGATTGTGAAAACCTGTGTCTGATGCTCCTTTTATCTACCTTACCAACAGATGAGTGAAACATATGGAATAAAAATAAATAATAGGGGGAACAAATGTTAAAATAAATTTAGATTGAAATGCTAGTGATCAGTGAAAGGGAGGGGTAAGGAGTATGAATTTTTTTCTATTTTCTTTTTATTTCTTTTTCTGAATAGATGCAAATGTTCCAAGAAATGACCATGATGATGAATATGCAACTATGTGATAATATCATGAATTACTGATTATATATGTAGAACGAAATGATCAAAAGTTTAAAAAAAATACTTGCAAATAGAATTGAGCAGCACATTAAGAGAATTATACACAATGATCTACATGTGATTTACTCCAGGAATGCAAGGATGGTTCAGCAGAAGAAAATCAATTAATGTAATAAACCATATCAGTGTATCAAAGCAGAAAAATCACATGACCATCTTGATTGATGGAGAAAAGGCATTTGACAAAATTCAAAATCCTTTATTAAAGCACTTCAAAGGATAGGAATAGAAGGGAACTTCCTCAACACGATAAAGGGAATGTATGAAAAACCCACAGCTAACATCATCCTCAACGGGGAGAGACTGAAAGCTTTCCCCCTAAAAGCAGGAAGAAGACAAGGATGCCCTCTATCACCATTGTTACTCAGCATTGCGTTGGAAGTTCTAGCCAGAGCAACTATGCAAGAAAAAGAAATACAAGTCATCAAAATTGTAAAGTAAGAAGTAAAACTCTTACTGTTTGCAGCTGATATCATACTGTATGTTGAAAATTCTGAAAAATCCACAGCAAAGCTATTAGAGCTAATAAATGAGTACAGCGAAGTGGCAGGTTACAAGATCAATACCCAAAAATCTGTAGTGTTTCTATACATTAGTAATGAGAAATCTGAGGAGGAAATCAAGAAAAAAAGTCCATTTACAATTGCAACTGAAAGAATAAAATATTTAGGAATAAATTTAACTAAGGATACAAAAGACCTATATACAGAAAACTGCAAGAAATTGCTAAAAGAAATCACAGAAGACCTAAGTAAATGGAAGGGCATACCGTGTTCATAGATTGGAAGACTAGTTAAGATGTCAGTTCTACCCAAACTGATCTATAGATTCAGTGCAATACCAATTAAAATCCCAAAAACTTAATTTGCAGAAATAGTAAAGCCAATAACCAAATTTATTTGGAAGGGCAGGGTGCCCCAAATAGCTAAAAATATCTTGAGAAAGAAAAATGAAGTGGAAGGTCTCACTCCACCTGACTTTAAGGCATATTATGAAGCTACAGTGGTCAGAACAGCATGGTATTGGCATAAAGATAGATTTACTGACCAATGGAATCTAATCGAGTGTTCAGATATAGACCCTCTCATCTATGGACAATTGATCTTTGAGCAGGCAGTCAAGCCAACTCACCTGGGACAGAACAGTCTCTTCAATAACTGGTGCTTAGAGAACTGGGTATTCATATGCAAAAGAATGAAAGCGGACCCATATGTCACACCCTATACAAAAATTAACTCAAAATGGATCAAAGACCTAAACTTTAGATCTAAGGCCATAAAACTTTTAGAAAAAAATGTAGGGAAATATCTTATAAAACTTATAATAGGAGGTGTTTTCCTAGATCTTACACCGAAAACACAAGCACTGAAGAAAGAAATAGATGAATGGGAACTCCTCAAAATTAAACACTTTTGTGCATCAAAGAACTTAGTCAAAAGAGTAAAAAGACAGCCTACACGATGGGAGACAGTATTTGGAAATGACATATCAGGTAAGGGTCTAGTATCCAGAATATATAAAGAGATTGTTCAGCTCAACAACAAGACAAACAACCCATTCACAAAATGGGGAAAGGCATGAGCAGACACTTCTCAGGAGAGGAAATACAAAAAGTAAACTCCTGGCCTCTGCACCCAAAAAAGGAAAAAAATAAGAATTAATTAAAATATGAAACAACAACAAAACACACCTCAATGGTATTAGGCCACCAAGTCAGAAGGAGACTCCCCAAGATATATTGGAAAATGAACTCAGATTTGTCCTGTCTCAGGAGGAGGGATAATTTAAGAAGCAGAAAAAAGAAAAAAAAGCTATAAAATAATAAAAAAATAAATAAGTGAAAAAAGTAGAATAATAAGATATATAATTAGAAATAGGAAATAATAATATAAAATTAAATATTTAAAATATGTTAAAAAGAGAAGGGAAAAAGATACATGAATATTAGGGAAAAAATAAAAACCTAGGCAGATAATGAGTCTGCGTGCCTGCACTTACCGCTTGTCGCCAGCAGGTGGTGCTCCCGAGCTCCTCCCTCAGCCCCGCCCCTCCTAGCCGTAGCAGCTCGAGGCCCGTGTGCACCGGGTGGGGGGTGGGTGCGGCCCCCCACCTGGGACTGGGGACCTGACCAGCACCCGGGGGGTCTAGCCGGCCACTCCTGGCAAAGAGTTGGGGGATCGGTCAGTTCCCTGGGATCGCACCTCCCACTCCGCAGCCCGCCCCGTGGGGGTCTCAGCCGCCAGACCCACCCGCTCTCCCCGCCCCCCCATGCCTTTCTCCTCCCCAAACTGCCAGGAGACCCTGCTTGGTCATCACACCCAGTGCGCGGTCCAGGCGCTCTCTCCCCGACCCACGTCCGTCCCACGGAGCAGGGTGAATCCCCCCACGCGCGCAGCTAGCTTCCCGGAAGGCCCCTGTGTGATGCTCTTTTAACAGGACCCTTTCAGGGATTCCGTATATCATTTTTAACCAATTCACTTGTAATATGATGTTTGCTTTTAAAAGCAAAGTAAATTTTTTTCAGAAAATGTATAAAAGTGGTTTTCATAAGTAATATGTTAAATAATAGGTCATTATAGATAAGAATAACTCCTGTTTTAAGTACCACCACATGCCTCGGGATTCACTGTGTCACTTGGGCCTTAGGACGGCCTGGCAGGTCTGTTCTGCTCACAGGCCTGGGACCATGGAGAGAGGTCCTGCTCGCCCAGGGGCCAGCCTCCTCCGCTCCTTGCTACTTTGTCTCCTTTAAATTTCTGAACGTTAGTATGGAAACATCGACTGTAGAGCTAACCAGTCACCAGTTTCTCTCTTGTGTTAGATACAATCACAATAAACATGAAGGACTTTGATGGAATCATGTTCTTAGGACTCGGCGGGTCCTTGAAGGTCATACAGCTTATCCTGAAGGAAGCAGACCCTAGAGGACACACAGCTGTGTGTTTCATTCTAGGTTTTCATATCTAGATTTTTAAAGTCTTTTTGATCAGTAGTGTTCTTATTTTTTAAAATAAGGTAAGGTTCTTGAGTACCTCTTCTGTTGCTCAGACGTGGTCTTTCTCTCTAAGCCCAATCACTGCCTTCCCCCTATGAAGGACAAGGCATCTGGGGGTGACAGTCTCTCTGGCGGCATGGGATATGACCCTCACGGCTGAGTCTGGCTCTGGCACTAGCACCATGGGATCAACAATGCCATCCTGACTAAAAGGGGAAAAAGAAGTGTAACTAATGAAGTATCAGTGGCTGAGAGAGTCCAAATAGAGTCAAGAGGCTACTCTGGAGGTCACTCTTACACAAGCCTCAGGTAGACCTTCCTACCTATCGTAAGTTGCCAACCCCCAATCAGGACCATTCCAGCCAATCCTAAAGAACACCTAGAGCAATATATAAGATCCCACAAGGGTTCCATGCACTAGAGTAACTTTCCAGAAACCTACAACCTCCAGATGGGTCCCTGGTCCAGATAAGTCCTGAAACCCAGAGGGCCCAGCCTCTCCAGAACATCAGCTAGTTCCATCTCCCTACCCCATGTTAGCAGCAGCCCCTTCCAGCATGGAAAAGTTAGAATGGGCACAGCCCAAATACCTCTAAAGAGTGGGAGAAAGATCAAAGGTGATAGTGAAGTTATACAGAGAGAGTCAGGTTTAATAAACTAATATGATTGCTGAATTATTCAATTGGTATGTCTTATAGTCTCCAGTGTCTTAAAGCAACTAGAAGTAAAAACCTAAAATTGTGGAGTTGTAACCAATGCCAAACTCTGAAATCTGTTTTTCAACTAATTACTCTGTGCTTTGAAATTTATTGGTTTTTTTGCGTATATGTTATTTTTCACAAAAAAAAGAAAAAAAAGTCAATTGTGATGATAAAAAAAATATTTATTCCTTCTAGCCTCCTATATTCTGGAAGGAAAACTCAGAGCATGGTATGGTAGCCCATGACAAACTCTGGGATCTGTCCTGTAACTTGTTGAAGAGTGCTTTGTAAAACTGTTCTAATTTGCTAGCTGCCTGAATGCAATATACCAGAGATGGAATGGATTTTAAAAGGGGGAATTTAATACGTTGCTAGTTTACAATTCGAAGGCCAAGAAAATGTCCCAATTAAAACAAGTCTATAGAAATGTCCAATCTAAGGCATCCATGGAAAGATACCTTGGTTCAAGAAGGCCAGTGAAGTTCAGGGTTTCTCTATCAAGTGAGAAGGCACATGGCGAACACAGTCAGGGTTTCTCTCTCAGCTGGAAGGGCACATGGCCAACACGGCATCATCTGCTGGCTTCCTATTTCAGGAAGCTCCCCAGGAGACATTTTCCTTCTTCATCTCCAAAGCTCTGGCTAATGAACTCTTATGCTTCTCGTGGCTATGACGTTCTGCTCTGCTCTCTCTGAATCTCTCGTTCTCCAAAATGTTTCCTCTTTTATAGGATTCCAGAAACTTATCAAGACCCACCCAAATGGGTGGAGATACATCCCCTAATCCAGTTTAACAACCACTCGATTGGATTACATCTCCAGGGAGATGATCTAATTACAGATTCAAACATACAGTATTGAATAGGGGTTATTCTGCCATTACAAAATGGGATTTTGATTAAAACATGGCTTTTCTAGGGTCCATACAGCCTTTCAAATCAGCACAAAAGCTATTACTATTTTCTTTCTTTGCTTTGTATATATGTTATATTATACAATAAAAAAAAAACAAGGTGTTCTAGTTTGCTAGCTGCCGGAATGCAATATACCAGAAACAGAATGGCTTTTAACAAGGGGAATTTAATGAGTTGCTAGTTTACAGTTCTGAGGCCGAGAAAATGTCCCAATTAAAACAAGTCTATAGAAGTGATCAATCAAAGGCATCCAGGGAAAGATACCTTGGTTCAAGAAGGCCGATGAAGTTCAGGGTTTCTCTCTCAAGTGAGAAGGCACATGGCGAACACAGTCAGGGATTCTCTCTCGGCTGGAAGGGCACATGGTGAACACAGCGTCATCTGCTAGCTTTCTCTCCTGGCTTCCGCTTTCATGAAGCCCCCTGGGAGGTGTCTTCCTCCTTCATCTCCAAAGGTCACTGGCTGGTGGACTCTCTGCTTCGTGGTGCTGCAGCATTCCCTGCTCTCTCTGAATCTCTCATTCTCCAAAATGTTTCCTCTTTTATAGGACTTCAGAAACTAATCAAGACCCACTCAAATGGGTGGAGACATGTCATCCCCTAATCCAGTTTAACAACCATTAACTAAATCACATCAACCAGGGAGATGATCTCATTAGTTTCAAACATACAGCATTGAGTAGAGATTATTCTACCTTTATGAAATGGGATTTATGTTAAAACATGATTTTTCTTAGGGGGCATACTTCCTTTCAAACCAGCACACAAGGTAAGAGACTTGTTGTATTGTTTATTGTTTATCTATTAGATGTTACTTAAAAGCATCCACTTGATGAAATTCTCAACACTGTACATTTTAAGGATTTGTCATATCTGATAAGTTTTCAGGCCTTCAGCGACTGTTTGGTTTCTATGCAGCTTCTGCCTGCCTTCTCCAAGAAGTAAATGTGCTCCCCTGCCCCCACCCCAGTATCCACTGTCCCCCTGCACTCTGCTGTCCCCCACCCTCTGCTCTCCTCCCCTCATCTGCTGTCCCCCCCTGCTGCCCTCCCCTGTCCACTACTGTCTCCCACCCTCTGCTAATCCTCACCCTGCCCTCTGCTGTCCTCCCCTGCCGTCTGTTGATCCCCCACGCTCTGCTGTCCTCCCTGCCCTCTGTTGACCCCCACCTGTGCTGTCCTTCTCGCCCCCACCCTCTGTTGAACACAAGTGACCCTCCCTGTTGCTCTCTGCCAGGTCGCCCTGGTACAGTGGACACAGAGCGCCGGACTGACCCTGGTGAGCAGGGACCTGGCGTCCATGCAGCTGAAGACCCCCAGCGGGCAGGTGTTGACCTACTGCGTCCTGCAGATGTTCCCCTTCACGTCGGAGAGCAAGCGGATGGGCATCATCGTGAAGGCAGGTGCTCACGCCACCCGCTGCCCTGCTGCCTGGCCTCTGTGCACCGGCTGCTGGAGACGTTTCTCTCTCAGCGTGGGGAGGTTGAGTCACAGTGTTCCCAAAAGAAAAGAAAGTCATGGTTAGGAATTTCCTTAAACACTGTGTACCTGTTAGTTTTTCTGAAAACAAAATCTAAATGAGTCACTTATGACCGAAGCTAAGATAGCTTTCCTAAGAGAATTAGAGCAGGATAAATGAAAGGTGTAATTTATTCATTTTAAAAATTAACTAACGCTGTTTTGTTTTTATCAACAATAGTAGTTGAGGTTAACACCCATTATGTCCATAAAAGTGTTAAAATATGCTTCTGTTAACATTTTTAAAAACAGACAAAAGTCTGTCTTGGACATTGGCTCAACAAGGAAGCCTGAAGTCAAGCCCTGGAAAGAGAGGGCGAGCCCTTCCCCAGGCCCAGGCCCCTCCCCCGCACCCACCCCCCCACACCTGCACCCCTCGGGCCGTTTTCCCAGGCTGAGCGCCCTCGTGCCTTCTCTCTGCAGGACGAGTCCACGGCCGAGATCACCCTGTATATGAAGGGCGCCGACTCTGCCATGGCACCCATCGTGCAGTACAACGACTGGCTGGAAGAGGAGGTACCGGCGGGCACGGGGCTGCGAGACGCTCCCAGTGGGGAAGCAGGGAAAGGAGGACAGGACCCCTGGCCCCAGCTTATGCCGCTGGGTTCACTGGAACAAGTCAAGATAATGTTTCGAATCAGGGCGCTAATAGATTTCCAAAGCCAGAATGGTTTTCCCACAGAACTATTTTGAATGATTAGTTCTCCCCAGCTTCGTAAGCCCAAAAGGGAGTACTACTTAATTGTGGTTTACATTCTTCGTGAATAATGATCTTTGTTTGGCGTGAGAGTTCATATAGATATATAAACATAGGTCCCTATGAAGACTATATCGTATTTAGAAGCAAAAAATAGAAAGCATTATAACCATTCAGTGAAGAATTATAAAACAATATATAATATATAACCAAGATTGAACTTTTAATATGTTTACTTTTAAACTAATTACTTAAATGCTAATTTGTACTTAGTATTCGTTTAACCAAATGCTAATTTGTACTTAGTTTTCATTTAAAAAGTAGAAAAGAAAATATAAATTTAACCAATCCTAAATTTCATCAAAATCTCCTAAACCAAGAACTTTTGTATTTAGGCTCATGAGACTGTACTATTTTTTTTTTTTTTACACTTATGGATTAGTAAGTAGTTGAACTTCAAAGTAACCCCGATGTGGCTGTGATTAGGAAGCATGAAGCCTGCCCCTGTGTCCCTGCTGCCCTGGGACCCGGGGAGGACTGTGGGGTCAGCGGCCACCGCCCCCTGCCCACGGGCTTGGCTGGCCTCTGTTTCCTTCCAGGCACTTGGCTCCAATCAGGGACAGCAATAAATTAGACTCCCTGCAGACTTATTAAAATGCCATAAAAATTACTTTTAGTCATGATGTGTAATTAATTATAAAATACTTGTTTAATTTCTTAACCTTTATGAGGTGAAATCAGCTAATGTCTTGCCACAGACAGTGTCAGATTCTTTTTCACAAAGATAACTATTAAAAATCCTATGTATATTTATTTTCTCAACATTATAGTTTCTTTCTGTAGGGAATTCTTTCAACTCTCCACTGATGTTTTTGCACATATGAAAAAGTAATTTCTTGTAATGCTGTTTTAGTCTGAAAGCCTTTCACTTGGGTACATGCTAAGCTATTCTCTGCCTAGCAAGCCCCCCAGAGCTGGACGCTTGACTAATAAACGTATTCTCCAAATTTAAAAAAATAAACAAACCAGAACCTTTACTTATCATCTAGCAGAAAGGGCCATTTTTTAAAAACCTGAACTATAAAGATATTTACTGTGAAAAGACTTAAGCTATAGGGTTAGGATGCTTACCTCTAAAAACAGTTTTGGTATTAGACCCCAGATATGTTATTCTAAATGAAACAAGTAGTTACAATTAGGAAACATCAGAAGGCATAGTAGCAGCCACAGCCTTCCTTGGGTCCAGCTATTTGAACTGGCAGTGACGTCCCCTGCCTCCTCCCGCAACCCCTGCCCCCCACCCCCGTGTCACAATGCCTCTTGCTGAGAAGGGGGCCCACAGGCAGTCCCGCGGGCCGTGGCATGGGGCCGGCGACGGCTGGTCCAGGCTCGTCTCTGCTGCACGCAGCCTCTGCACTCGGCAACATGCATCAGATGCATTAAACAGGGCTTGTTAAAATAGTTCAGAAAATCTGAAGAATTTAATAGTTTTTCTTTGCCTATAGATTAACATTTCATCACCAGGTAGAGTAAATATGCTTGTTAGGGTTTGACAGCCTGCAGAGAGGAGAATACTGGCTTTTGTTTCAGAGATGAGGAGGACAGGGTTCCAGCGTGGGTCTGTTTGGGTCCTGAGGATATGTGAAGTAGCGTCTGGAACGTCCACCAGTGAAACGCAGGATTCCTGCTTGTTGTAACCCTGAGTGCACTGAGGCTGGGCCCCCCAGCCCTGGCTGCGCCGTGAGTGCTGCACGCCTTCATAGCATGCAGTCTCGGCGTCTCAGAGCCAAGGCCGCCAGTGTTTGGGTTTCTTTTCATTTAAAAAAAAAAAGCAATAGCTAATTAATTTGACTTGGAATGTATTTTCTTAAATGCATGATTGCCTGCTCAGCTTGACCCTTTTTAGTGTGACGTTGGAAATAATGCTTTTCGTTAGTTGTGGAGAGTGTGCCGCGTCGCCCTGCCTAGGCATCGTGAAGATGGAAGGCAGTTGGCGCCCAGCCCCGCCCTGCCGGCATCACCTTCCTTTCAGGGCCCCTGAGGCCTTGTAACAATCAGGGGAATCCAGCCCTAGGCTGTGAAAATTCCTTGGAATTTCAAGGGAGTGGTCTCCCTTGTTTCTCTAGATTATCAGCTCCAAATGCCGAAAACAGGCTGAGCATTTAAATTAGGAGCTTTACGATGTCAGGATTCGAGGTGGTTCCTCCAGGGAAGTGAAGAGGGAATCACTGCAGCACACAGGGTTCCGGGCCCGGTCGCCCAGGCGGGTGCCTGCTCCCCCGGGGCTCTCCGTGGCCAGGCAGCCCTTTAGTTCAGAGTCATTTCTTCGATTTCCCGGTTGCTTTTATGCTTTTTAGTGACAGCACATAGCTCTCTGAAGTACCGCCTCTGGAGGTGCCTCTCTGGCCTTGCTCCCTGGGCACTGGGGGTGCCGCTGTGCAGGCGCTGACCCCACACAGAAGCCCTCCAGGCCCCCCCCCCCCCCCCCCCCCCCCCCCACCCCCGGCGCCCCTGCCCCATGCTGAGGCCTCCCTGTGCAGGGGGTGGGGAAGGCGCGCCTGAGGTCCGTCTCCTGGAGATGGCGTCCTTCGTGCTCACAGCTCCACTGCTGTTTTCTTTCTCATCGAGCGGAGAGAGGGAGGCCCTGTGGTCTGAGTGGGCAGTCCCCTGTTGCTGTGCACAGGTGCTGATCCACGTTGCCGGAGCCTGCATCTGTCCACGGGAACCGAGCTCTGCACGCATGTCCTGGTCGCGGTGCATGTGCAGGGTAACTTCCCGGCATCGAGGGCTGTGTGCAGTTGACTGGGTTTTTTTTTAATATTTTTTATTGTGAATTATAATGTATATACCAAAAAGCAATAAATTTCGAAGTACATTGTAACAAGTAGTTATAGAAGCGTTTGCAGAGTGTATCTGTGGTACAGTTCCACAATTTCTGGGTTTTCGTTCTAGCTACTCCAAGATACTGGAGACTAGAAATATCAATGTGATTTAGCAGTCATACTCATTTGTTATATCCTATTTTCTCTGTCATAACTTGTCCTTCTCCCAGTCTTTAGGAGTAGTTGGGCTGTGCCCATTCTAATTTTCATGTTGGAAGGGGCTGTCAATAATATGGGATGGGGGATGGAACTAGCTGATGTTCTGCAGAGGCTGGCCCTCTGGGTTTCAGGACTTATCTGGCCTAAGAACCCTCTGGAGGCTGCAGGTTTCTGGAAAGTTAACTTGGTGCATTAATCTTTTGTAGGATCTCAGATAGAACCCTGGGTGTTCTCTGCGGTTGTCAGGAATGGTATTGGTTGGGGGTTGGCCAACGGTGGCAATCAGCAGTATCTAGCTGAAGCCTGTATAACAGTAGATTGCAGAATAGCTTCTCGACTCTATTTGAACTCTCTCAGCCTCTGATACCTTATTTTGTTACAATTTTTCCCACTTTTAGTCAGGAAGGCATTGCCAATCCCACAATGCCAGGGCCTACTCATCCCTGGGAGTCATGTCCCACATTGCTAGGGAGACTTTCACCCCTGGATGTCAGGTCCCACAAAGGGGAGAGGGTAGTGATTTTCCATGCAGAGTTGGGCTTAGAGAGAGAGAGAAGCCACATCTTAGCAACAAAAGAGGTTTTTTGAAAGTAACTCTTAGGCTTAATTATAGGTAGGCTTAGCTTCTCCACTACAGAAATAAGTTTCACAAGAACAAGCCTCAAGATCAGGGGCTTGGCCTATTGACTTGGGAGTCCCTGATGTTTGAGACGTTATCATGGGTTTCCCAGGTGGGAAAAATTAATAGTTCCATATTTTTTCTCCCATCCCTCAAGGAACTTTGTCAAAACATTTGAAATAGCTGCCCAACATATTCTGGGATGTATCCAGGCATTGCATTAAGCTATGCAGAATTACAAGCCCTCATTCCCATTCTGGGCTCCACGCGTTTGGGTTGTTTAAATGTGCTGCCAGGTAGATTGAGTTAGATTGTGTGGTATAGAAAATTTAGGTTTTGGACAAAATAAAGCTCTCTTCCTTTGGTCTCATAGAGTAGGTGGCATTCTGAAGTAAAAACAATTTCATTCTTTAACATGTATTTTGATTTACCTTAGTCCCAACCAGATCACCTTCATTCTTGTCTCTAACTGAAGCCTGAACTCCTTTCTGGCTTCGTTAATGGTTGTTGTATGTGGCCGTGCTGACTCTCAGAGCTGCAGAGCTCCAGCTGTGAGTCTCGGGTGTCGCCAGGTTATACACACATGGAACGACATCTCAGAATCTAGAAGTAACATTTACAGCTCTGGATTAAATGTGACTGATATAAGAGCTTGCAATCTAGGCCCCAATCTTTTTATGAGTATTTTCTAAAAGTGACCACACTATATTTGTTCTTTTGTTTCTGGCTTAATTCGCGTAACGTAATGTCCCCAAGGTCCATCACTTGATTGCGTGCCTCACGACTTCTGGAGCCGGGCAATTTTCCGTCATATGAGTACACCAGAGTTTGCCTTTCTCCTTCTCACTCAGTGCATCCTTCAGCCACCTCCATCCATTGGGCATCATGGATAATGTCCAAAGTTAACAATCCATGTCTCATAGTGTCCTCGCTTAGTTGTACAATCATCATCATTCACAATTTTAGACAATTTTCATTGCTCCAAAGAGAAAAATAACTGATAAACACACCCTCACCAAATAGCAAATCTAAACTTCCCTTTAACTCTTGTTCCTCCCATCCCCCAATTATTTGCTCCTGGTATTGCTGAGGTACTGATGAGACCCTCCTGCTAATTGTAGAACATAGCATGCAATGGTGGTTATCCCCCATACCCCTCTGTCATTAGCTCTTTGCACGAGGCTCATACCTTTGCAGAAGTTCATGCAGTAACATTTATATGTGTAGAGTTAATCGGTGGGACACATGGCTCTATGCAACCCCTTTCAAGCATGTCCACTTTCAATATGGCAGTGTTCATTATGAACTTGCCTGTGAACTGCCTTCATGTCTATCCATTCCCTGACACTGAAGTTCAAACTCGTTAGCTGACCGTTCACCCTCTCTAGCTCCTGTGTGTCTCTACGTCCCCTGTGTTCTATATTACAAGCCTCTGAGTTTACTTTCACCAAAGTCGTAATAGTGGAATCAGACAGTATCTGTCCTTTTGTGTGTGGCCTGTTTCGTCAGCGTTATGTCCTCTGGCTCATCCACGTTGCCATGTGCTTCAAGGCCGCATCTCGTCTTCCTGCTGCCTCATCCTCCATCGTAGTTGATGGGCACTTGGACCGTTTCCATCTTTTGGTACAGATGGGCTGGGTGGGCCGGGCCGGAAGCGGGGTGCAGTGGGGCTTCCTCGCCCCTCCTTCCCACCCTGCAGAGGGCTCTGGGCCTCCGTGTGGAAAGGGGCGGTGGGCTCTGCACACTAGCTGCATGGTGTCTGCGCAGGGAAAGCAGGTTCCCTGGCTGCTGGGATTCCCGGGGAGGCACCAGGTACGGCGCTGGGAGCTGCTGTCTCACCTCACTGCCGGGCAGGCCCTGGCCTGGGCGCAGCCTCTTGTCCCCAGGACAGTGACAGCCCGGCATACCCACCCATCCTCGGTGTCCAGTTCCTCCCTCCTTCACCTAGGACCTCCCCATAGAAGACCCTCTCAGGCCGCTGGCTCCCTGGAACTGCCGTTCTGCTCATTTTTCTGTCACTTCTCTACTGTTGCTTGGGGCAGGGTGGACTCAGGCTGTCCTTTTCCACCGCCTTCCTGAATTCTGCAGTGTAGGTTTTGAAAGACTGTCAGTTACTCTCGCATGAGTTGGCACTAGCATCGCCAACCTGTTTCTTCACCTATCACCAATATTAATGTTTTAATTTTTGCCATTTTGGTGAAAATAGTATTTTATTACTAATCTGATGCCTTTTCTAATTGGGGATGGAGTTAACAGCTTCTCATCTGCCCACCTAACGTGGTAAAACGTCAGTTGAGGATATTCCACGTCTCCTTCCCCGGCACGGCCTGGCAGGCGCAGCAGCCCTTCAGGGTGGGCCTGGAGCCTGGGTGCTGCCCTTAGAGCCGCTGTGCCACTAACCTGGCACAAAGCATGTGGGTGGGTTCCCCTGGAACCAGAGCCTGAGCGTGTGCCAGAGCTTGTGTGTGTGTCAGAGCCCATGTGTGCCAGAACCTGCATGTGTGCCAAAGCCCATGTGTGCGAGAGCTTGCGTGTGTGCCAGAGCCTGCACATGTACAAGAGCCCATGTGTGCCAGAACCTGCATGTGTGCCAAAGCCCATGTGTGCCAGAGCCTGCATATGTACAAGAGCCCATGTGTGCCAGTGCCTGCACGTGTGCCAGAGCCCATGTGTGCCAGAGCCTGCACGTGTGCCAGAACCCATGTGTGCCAGAGCCTGCACGTGTGCCAGAGCCCATGTGTGCCAGAGCCTGCACACGTGCCAGAGCCTGCATGTGTGCCAGAGCCTGCACGTGTGCCAGAGCCTACATGTGTGCCAGAGCCTGCATGTGTGCCAGAGCCTGCACGTGTGCCAGAGCCTGCACGTGTGCCAGAGCCTGCACGTGTGCCAGAGCCTGCGTGTGTGCCAGAGCCCATGTGTGCCAGAGCCCTCCTACACCAGCGCCCTCTGCCCGAGCCCGCACTCCTTGTCTGTGCCACCCACCCACCCGTGGGCTCCCCTCCCACATCAGGCTGGGGGCCCTGGGCCGCCTTCCCGAGGCGCCTGCAGGGCAGCCCCGTTGGCTGTGGGGCTCTGTCTCCTGGAGAACTGCACAGCCTCTCTTGTGCTCTGAAGATGACAGCCCAGCCATGGCGGAGGCTGGGCGAGTCAGAGAGCTGGCGCCGTGTGGGCTGCGTGCGCTGGAGAACTGCAGGTTGTGTCCCCCGTGTCCCCGCTTTTCTGCAGTGATGGGGACGCACCATAGTGCCCAGCCCTAAAGCCTGTTGTGTACTCACCCTCGGGGGAGGGGGACACAGCAGGACAGGAGGGCATCCCATCCCCGAGGTGGTTCCATAGCTGCCCCTGGACCTCCCCGGGGTGGCCTCGAGCCGAGGGCCGCCGCCGCCCACTCCTGATTCCCGTTTCTGTTTCGCAGTGCGGCAACATGGCCCGCGAAGGCCTGCGTACCCTCGTCGTGGCGAAGAAGTCCCTGACGGAGGAGCAGTACCAGGACTTCGAGGTGCGCTCCAACCGCGGCCCGGGAGGGCCACCTCGCGGGGACCCCGACACGGTCGGGCCCGTGTAGCCCGAGCAGGAGCGGGGCCGGGGGTCCGTCTCCCGAGTCTCCTGGGGTTCTCAGGTGCTCAGGGGTCTCCCCTCCGGCCATGCGGAGCATGTCCATGGGCACAGCCTGTCTGTCCTTCCTCAGAGCCGGTATAACCAGGCGAAGTTGAGTCTGCATGACCGCGCGCTGAAGGTGGCAGCGGTGGTGGAGAGCCTGGAGCGGGACCTGGAGCTGCTGTGCCTCACAGGCGTGGAGGACCAGCTGCAGAGGGACGTGCGGCCCACGCTGGAGATGCTGCGCAACGCGGGCATCAAGGTAGGCCCGGCCCGCCCCAGAGCTGCCCTGGGCAAGCCGCTGCTCCCTCCGGGCTCTGTTCTGTGAAACTCAGGTGAGGTGGCGCAGGTGAGAGGTTTTCGGCAGGTGCTCTCTGCTTTGGGTCTCCTGGTCTTCCCTCGGGGACCTCCTGACCCCAACGCCTGTTCGTAAAACGCCAGCTCTCTGCTGCCTCTAGACAGCCCTCTGTCACCCCGCTCGCCTCCTCTCGCACTCGGGACAGACCTCCATGCCCCTGGGGCTCAAGCCTCGGACAGGCCCCTTTGCAGTATGCTGAGGCCTTCCCGCGGAGGCCTGTGCACCCACCTGCCCGGCCATGAAGCCACCCGCCCTCTGCGCTGCTCCCGTCTGTTCGTGCTCCCTCACTTCTCTGCCTGTCAGTCTTGCTCCAGTCGAGGCCTAGTGCAGTGGACTTCTGTGAGGCCCAACCTTGTCCCCACAGCCAGGAGTCACCCTCTCAGACGGCACCGCCTGAGGCGGCTCAGTTCACACCGCAGCAAAAGCATCGTGGAGTGCCAGTGAAGGAAAGTGTGCCTGGGCTTTGGGTTCAGTTAAAATCAGCTTGTGCTGAGAGCGTTCTGCCTTTGACAAAACCACACATTAAAGTTAGGATTATGAGAAACCTGCTTTTTTTACATCATGTGTTTAAAGAAGAGAAGTAATGCATTCACGTTAGAAAATTCAAAAGGTGCAAAGGGAAACAGTCAAAATTTTCCCTCTTCCACTGATCCGCCACTCCCCCGCCCCCGAGGTCCCCAGGCCACACCCCCAGCATTTGCTGTTTCTTCTTCCAGAAGCATCCAAGCATCTTGAAGCACATACAACAGGCTTTTTCTCCACTTTGTGAGCTGGAGTGTTTGTCCCATCGCTTGTATGCACAGTTCTTTGTAAAGTCTTGGCCTTCGCAGAGCTTGCTGCCGAGTCAGCCGCAGGTGCAGGGAGGGGGTGGCTGAGGAGACCTTGAGAAGTGACCCCCTGAGACGAAGGACGACCTTTCCACATTCTGTGGAGAGCAAGCGCCGAGAAGAAATCAAGATATTTAAAGAACATCAGGCCAAGTGTCTTTTGATATCAGATTAGCCATATTATCCCTCCTTGTGAAATTTACAATTTTGAGCCTCTAATTGGCTCATTTCACGCATACACTTGTAAGTGACTTTTTATAAGTATCCTACTGCCCATGGAAGGGTCTTATATCCCACTCGTTTTCTTCCCAGAAGACGTTGACTGAATTTCATCAGAATTTGCCCATTGGTGTGAGAGTAGATCTCCATGGGGGAAAAACACTGAAATCTCTGTGTGCTCCTGCCCGATGTCATAACCATCTGAACTGAAGGGGAGCCTCAGGGCCCGCTCAGGCTGGGCTTGGGGGCAGCCGTTCACGGCCAGATTTTGAACAAGAGCTCCCCTTCTTAGGAATCCACAGGAAGGTTCATTTAGTGAGTCAATAAATGGTTGTGCAGAGCTATTAAATGAACAACTGAACAGATAAGTGACGTGCTGGGTGTGGCTTGCACGTGAGCCCTGAGCTCTGTGGGGTGGGTGCCCGAGGACAGATGCAGCCCCCTGTCCCCTTCATGCACCTGGACGACAGGACTTGAGAGTTAGGAGAGAACAATTCCGACTTAGAACTTCTAAATTATGCACGGTTGATTTAATGCATAGCCACAGTATTGGATAAAGAAATATGATTAATTGGAGGCTTATGACCTTTTCATATCATTGTGATTTTTAATAAACTCCAAGAAAATCTATTTCTTAATTGTTGCTGCTGAATTATCAAAGTATTACATGTTTCTTGTGTAAAGACTTGATTATTTATATTCATTCTTTGCTAAACTACCTAAGATCTTCCAGAGTTTTGTTGTTTACTTTTTATATTTTTCTGTCTAGAGAAATAGATCCTTTACATTTCTTTACATGATGTAACTGTTTTCAGATATTCCTCAAAAACTTTAAAGCTTCAACCAGATTGCACTCAGGTTTCCTGAAGTGCATATAGATTTAGCAATGGTCATTCTTGTTCTTTTGCATTAATCATCCCCAACTTTTTCATAGTAATGTGCCGTAATCTTTGATCCACAGTTCAGCTGGTCAGTAAAATGAACATAAGCTTGCAAAATAAATAAAAAGAACAAATCTTTAACAAGGAGCAATTGAACTATGCTTAAGCAAATAATCAGTATATCATATAGATATTTCCTGTTTACGATCTCCAAAAATGCATATTTCTAAATGATGCATTAGAAAACTATTGCTACAATGGTAAGACTATTACTGGAAGTTTTTAGCTATTCCATAAAATAACCTAATGTTTTCCTCTCTTTTTAGTCTAGGGAAATAATCTGTTCATGTCTGTATAACGTTTTAATGTGAATGGTTTATTTGATAGAAACTACTTTTGGCTTCACTAAGGGTGGCTTACTCATTTTGACCGTCTGTGTCCAACTGAGGAGGCAAGAGGCTGGGTTACGGCTCAGGTGCCTTCTGCCACTCTAGCCCAGGCGGCCAGGTTTCTCCTACAGAGTGGACTGCTGGCACCAGTTCTCTAGGTGCTGACCCCATGGTGTCCACACAACTCTGGACCTCAGCTGTGTTCTCCCAGCACTCAGCCCTGGCTTGTTTTAGCAAAACCAGTGCATAGAGACATTTCTAAGAGACAAAAGTATACTTGTGTTTTGGAAGCTCGCCAATTAAAATTCTTCCGTAGATATGGATGCTAACAGGCGATAAACTAGAGACAGCGACTTGCATTGCCAAAAGCTCACATTTGGTGTCCAGGACACAAGACATTCATATTTTCAGGCCGGTAAGTTTGTGTCTAAGTCACTTTGAGTTTTTAAAGGTTTTGTCTTACAACTGAAACCTTTTGTTTGTGTGAAAATGTGTATGCACTTAGTTATTAGTTATTAAATAGCTCCTTTAAAAAAGAGAGATTACACTTGTTTTCTTATTCAATTTACTAAATGTCTTAATAAAAATAGATTTCTATCATTTTAATGTGATCAAAAAGCTGCTTTTGTGAAACAAGCTCTAGTTCTCATATTAGTAATATAATTTAATAATAGCTAAATATGCATTTTAAGATTGATCTACTCCAGTAATTTTCTGTCCAATTTATAAAAATGTATATGGGTAACAGTTGTTTTTCCTATGAGTTCTATGCATTGCATGTTGTCCAGAAGCTGCTTTGGGAAACAAGTTCTAAATGCAAAGTAGAAATGTATTTTTTAATCTACCACCATTTTAAAAGTAAATGCTGTTCCTTAATTAGCTCAAAGAAAATTAATAGAACTGATCTAAATTTATGTGTTTACTGTATGTATTAGTTATGACTAAATTTAATTTAAACAAAAAAATAAAAGTTTCTTGGGTCTTGATTGATGGTGGGTGAACAGACATTAGTGTCTGTGCCTGTCTGAGTGAGCCGCTCACACCTACGGAAACAATTACTGGAGTATCATTTACATGTAAATGTAGTTTGTTCAAAGCATCAGAATCTCAAATTAGGCCCTGAAGACTACTATTTGCAATTAAATTATTAATGCTTCTGGTAAAGTTTCAGATCAATTTTTGTTGACTTTTCAGTGTTATAGCACCACAAATTAGATTTTTCACAATAAAATCTACACATTTAAAGATAGTCGGAGATTGGTAATTTGGATTACATGAAATTTTTAATTTATTACAGTCCGATAATATAGCTTTGCTTTTATGCCCCCATTAAAATCTCTACAGAGAGAATGTCAAAAATAAGTATATTGGTTTTGAAATGTTTTCATTCTAAAATTAATGATATTGCAAGATTATGATTTAATTTTACTCCTTTAAACTGTTTAATCCTTCAGCTACTAAACAGACTGCAAGCATTTTGTTTGCTTGAACTAAATGAAAAAGTTGAAATGATGGCCGAAACAATGGAAGCAATTTTATAGAAGTATTTTGAATTACTTGACATATGAAAAGTGGCATCTTTAAAAGCTCAGCTTTAGATAATTCTGTCTCTTGCCTGACTTGTAACAGTGAGGTCCTTCCTTGGGCTCCAGTGGTCTGACTTATTAAAATGTGGCCCTTCAGCCCTGCCTTTGTGAGTCACAAGTAGGTGACCCCTGGCCACCTGCTCCCCACAGAGCCTCTGCCTCCTGTGCACTGCTGGGACAGGTCTCTTATAAATATATTTATAAAAGCTGATTAACTTCCAGCTACAAAGTCAATTTTTAGCTCATAGGTACCCTTTTATCTAAATTTCATGAATGTATGCTATGTTTCTACACATGCAAGCTTCTTCTGGTCGCTGTATTTTATTGTAATTGTGGTCCTTTTACTGTACTTTACAGTGTGAGTTTCTTGCTTTGAGTTGCCAGAAATCAAAAAATAATCTACCTTAAATTAGTTTTATTCCCGGCCGTGTAGGAGACATCTGAAAACACTTTGTTAAGGACTTGGTATGTAAAACACCTGTTACTTTTAGAGGATGTATGTGAAAGAGCTCGTTATAATTCCTGAAATGAGCTCTTACTTGTTTGCACCTCTAATTCAGATGAAATTTTAATTTGGGATCTCTTTCTCCCCTTTGTGTAGGTAACAAGTCGAGGGGAGGCCCACCTGGAACTCAATGCATTTAGAAGGAAGCATGATTGTGCACTGGTCATTCCTGGGGACTCTCTGGAGGTAAGGCTAGTCCTTTAACCAAATAAATGTCCTCTTTACGTGGTGAGTTCACTGACTGCTTGGGTCCATGTAGATTGATCAGGCTATTTGTGCTGGTCCCTGTTCTTTGTAAAGCGCTTTTAGTATATGAAGCTGTGTGTGCATCCTTCTGCTGAGTGGTTGTAGCCTGAAGAATTGCATTGGCAATGGCGTGGGACAGCCTGCTCTTCAGTGCCTTAGAGGTTGATATATACTTAGTTCTGTTCGAAATTCTTTGTAGCCCTCTGTTAGCAGCTCGCTTACCTTGGGGTCTTAAGCATGGTACCCACAGTTCTTGACCTAAATTTATCCAAACCCGTATCTCCAAAAGCATGCCCCATGGACACAGCAGTTCGCAGGCAGCCTGGCGCGGAGAAGAGAAGGCTCTCTCCAGACAGGAGAAGTGATGGCACTCTCTTCTTGTTTCTGGTCTCCTCTGGGAGACGGGTAGCGCAGCTCGTCATACCTCAAAGGTCCTAAGAAGTGCTTTGCAAAGATGATTGCTAACTCACTCATCCCAGTGTTTCCCAAACGTACTTGACCACAGAACCATTTGCTTTTCAAGGAACACCCTTAACATGCAGCAGGACACACGTAGGGAGATGGCAGGCCGCAAAGTCCCACTGTATCCACCGGCCAGCAGGACACATGTAGGGAGATGGCAGGCTGCAAAGTCCCACTGTATCCACTGGCCACAGAGATTCGAGGTGTTGGCCTGTGGACTTCTCACGCACCTGCAAACACAGCTGAGACCTGGAAAAACAAAGAAATGCCGCTTTTAAAATATGAAAAGAAAATTACTATGTTATGGTGAATAAATGTTTAATTATTCGTCTACAAAAGTTAAGCAGTGTGTTCATTTCATTAAGATCATAAAAATTTAATTGCACATGAAAATGATTTCTCCTTTAAGTTTTCTCACTTCACAAATATACCTAAGCTTGTACGAAAATTGCCTAGTGATCAGAGCCAATGATAAATTGAGTTTTGCAGAGTCAAATGATTTCAAAAGCAAAAATTATTAAAATCTCTTTAAATTTTTTACTTCCAAAATAAAGTGTTTATTTTGTAGGTGTGGTTTAATGTGCTGGTGCAGGGCACAGCACGCCTGGCTGCCCCCAAATGACCACACTGTGGCCGGAGGGGATGAAAGGGGCGCCAATGGCCTCCAAGCCTCAGTTCTCCACCTCACCTCTGAGGGGCTGCAGTGTCCAGAGCCCCTGGGGCTGGCTGGGCCCCCTGCTCCATGCAGAGTCTCCTCCTGGCTGGCTCAGACTGGACCAGAGCACAGTGGTCTCAGCCTTTTTTTTTCTTTTCTTATTGTATAGCATAACATATATACAAAGCAAAGAAAGAAGGAAGCACTAGTTTTCAAAGCACTCTTCAACAAGTAACCGAATCCCAGAGTTTGTCATGGGCCACCATACCGTCCTCTCAGATTTTTCCTTCTAGCTGCCCCAGAACATAGGAGGCTAGAAGGAATAAATATTTTATTTTCATCACAATCGTCTCATCCCCCAAGACAGCACCCCCAGCACAGCTGTACCCTGCTTCTCAGGTGAGGAGGTACTCTCTCTTTTCCACTATTTTGTTTTGGTGCTATTTGTATCTGCCATGTGTGCATGTTTTTAACCTTTGTTTTTATCGGAGTTACGCAGGCACGTAGCTTAAATAGCCACATAGTTCTCTGAGCACTCACCCCTTCCCTTTCCCATCCTCCCCTCAGTAACCACTTGTGTCCCTTTTAGCCTCTTGTTTTGGCATTTGTCTCCAAGTCTCTAAACAGCAATGTTTGTATGCTACTATTTGATTTTTTTTTTAAGTTTTAGATATTATCTGTTTACTTTCTGCTGTGCAAGATGAGGATTTCATTCTTTTTCCTTGCTCTCATCCTCCCGGTGTAGTTTAAGTCATGAATTAGGTTGGGTTAGTTCCCAGTGGTTTATATTATTACGAACTTGTGAACACCCATGGCCAGGTAGCATGCTATAACTTTTTTTCCTGTCTAACTTTTTGTTTTCCCTAGAAAATTAAATAATTGTCTTGTTTCTTCATTTGTTTAGTCTTTTATGTAATTATTAGTTCATCTACAAGCCCTCTACTGCTTATCTCATTCTCTTGTCAGAAAATTTAGATACATAGAGTTTTCTGTCAGTTTTATTGTTTTGAATAAGTCTCTCACAGAGATTTCTAATACACTCCAGTCTGGGCTAAGGCTCATACACAGCGGTTACACTGGCCGTCCCTGTATCAGCGTCCCTGGGCTTACTTCTGCTTCTCTGCTGTTTTGTTTTACTAAAGCTGCCAGAATGCAGTGTCCCAGAAATGGGTTGGCTTTTACAATGGGGATTTATTTGTTTACAGATTTACAGTTCTAAGGGTGTAGAAATGTCCAAATTAAGGCACTAAGAAGAAGACACCTTCTCTGAGGAAAGGCTGCTGGCATCCAGGGCTCCTCTGCCACGTGGGAGGGCACGTAGCCAGCGTCTGCTGGTCTTTACTCCCGGTTCCACTGCTTTCCCCTTCTGATTCCAGTGGCTGTCTCTCTGCGCATACGTGGGTCCTCTCCTGGCATCTCTGGAGCATTTCTCTCTAAGTTCTCTCTCTGTGTTTCTGCCTTTTATCCTCTCATAAGGGGCTTCAGTGAAGGGTTAAGTGGGTGGGTCACATCTCAGTAGAAGTAATGTGATCCCAAGGTCCCACCCACAGCAGGTCTGGTCTGCGCCCACAAGAATGGATTGAACGAACGTGGCCTTTCCTGGAGTATGTAACCGCTCTGAACTACTGCATCTGCTTTGGGTTTCCTATTCGCTGCACACCGCTTCTTCTGCCTTCTTTGTTGATCCCTCACTTTGCTGGAGAACATCCTCCTTTAGTTTTCTGAAAAAAGGTGCACAGAACATGAATTGTTTGAGACATTGTATAAGAATGAAATTTTGCCTATGCTCATTCTTGATTGATAGTTTGGCTGGGTGTAGAATTCTAGATTGGAAGTAATTTTCCTTTAGCAGTTTAAAGACATTGCTCCATTGTCACCTTCCACCGAGTATTGCTCTTGAGAAACCCTTCTGATTCCACATCCTTGGTATAGGACCTATATTGTTTTCTTTCAGGAGTTTTGCGGGAGCTCTCTTTTTCCCAGTGTCCTGAAATGTCACATTATTGTGCCTTAGTGAGGGTTTGTTTCCATGTAAACATGTATCCTCTGGTGGGTGGGGGGCAGATCATAATTTCCTCACTTCTGTTTTCTCTGCTCTCTCTATCCTCCTGCCGCCCTGACCTCAGGCCTTCTGAATGGTTGCTGTCATTTTCGTATCTTTTCTTCCCTGCCTTCCATCTTTTCATTCTGTCTTCTAACAACTGTATTAAAGTCCACTCTCCCCGGAGGACAATTGTCCGGTCTTCTGCTGGGGTAGAAGAGTGCAGGTGCCCCTGTCATGTTGTCTAGCTCTGGAATAAAGGAGGGAATGAGAACCCGCCTGCTTTTGAAACCTATTTCCAATCAATATCCTTGTATTAATATCACTCTTTACTCTCACTTCCAGAATTACATGAGACCATTAATACCTGAATGCCTTTCCTACTGCTGAAATAAGAAGATTTCTAGGTCAGCCAGTCACTTAACACTTGTCTGTCTGCTGTCCAGGTCCCAAAATTTGTTGCTAATTTCTCCTCTCTGTTGGCCCTCTCCTTGTAAATCTGTGTCTTTTCTTAAAAGTTCTTTACCAATTGTTTTAGTGAAATTTGAGGAAGGAACAAAATAGCTGCTTGTGTTAAATCCATCATCTTTTCTGAGTATGCATTGTTAATTTTTTTCTTATTATCCAAAATATGGTAGCCAGTGAGCAATAGAGAAGCCTTCACTCACCCAGTCCTACTCACAAGCAACTCTTTAAACCATTTTTGTTTTTAGGTCTTCCAGGGGTGACTTCCATCGGTCAGCGGAATATGTCTACCTCCCGTAAATATGGAAACTTCGCTTAGTATCTCCCTTCTTTACCCTTCCTAGGTTTTAAGTAGGCAGATTGCGTCAAACCTTTTCTAGAGTCCATCTGTATAGGTCATTTTAAGCTGAGACTTTCTTTTCATGCTTCATCTACCTACATGCTCCATCCGTCTTCTCTCTTCTAGAAGTCTGTTGAAATTGCTTGTCTCCTGGTGACTGCCGTCTTTCCCACTGTCGGTACTGCTGGGCGTGTGCACATTTGTAGCTTTTCAGTTCGCCGCCGTAGGATGAGCGGGTTCTCGGCTGTATGGAAGGAAAGTATGAGTTCTCATCTGCCTTGTTGAAATAGGCTGTGTCTTGGTTTATCAGATGATACGTAGTTTTATGGACCAAAACTAGACCTTGCAAGTGTGGACCATCATGAAACAAAGTTTTCAGACTCACTTTCAGAAGAAATGTCTCATGATGAGTGTAGCAGCCTGGAGGAGGGGCTGTGCCTTTAAGACAGCGTTGGCCTTGGGCCCTCTCCTCTCATTGCCTGTGAAGCGCGGTGTCTTGGCCTTTCTTTTACTTCCTCACATTCTGACATGTCCCAGAAAGGAAGAGGTGCCTGCCTGCGGCGTGGGGATAGGGAACCCGTGAGTGGGCAGGGCATGGGGCAGCAGGGGCACGGGGTGGGTACGAGTAGGGCAGAGAGCGGCGTGGGGACAGAGACCCCGTGAGTGGGCAGGGCATGGGGCAGCAGGGGCACGGGGTGGG
>PVIY010016408.1:0-51780 GCA_004026745.1 Myrmecophaga tridactyla
GCCTTTGAACTGTAAACTAGCAACTCATTAAATTCCTCCTTTTAAAAGCCATTCCATTTCTGGTATATTGCATTCTGGCACGTAGCAAACTAGAACAGATTTTGGTACCGGAGAGTGGGGTGCTGCTGCTGTAGTTTGCAAATACCAAACATGTTGGAATGGCTTTTTAAATGGATGAAGGAAAGAATCTGGAGGAGTTGTGAGAAGCTTGATAGAGAAGGCCTAGAATGCTTTGGAGAGACTGTTGGTAGAAATGTAGACTCTAAAGACACTTCTGATAAAGCCTTAGACAGAAATGAGGCATGCGTTATTTTTATAAACTGGAAGAAAGACGAGCCTTGTTTTAAAATGGCAGATAATCTGGCAAAATTGACGAGTGGCTTTGGCTGGAAGGCAGATTTTAAAAGCCATGAACTTGGATATTTAGCAGAAAAGATCTCCAAATTAAATGTTGAAAGTGCAGCCTGGTTTCTCTTCACAGCTTACAGTGAAATGCGACAGGAGAAAGATAAGCTGAAAACTGAACTCTTGAGTACAAAGAAACCAGAAATTGATGTCCTGGAAAATTCTGGGCCTCCAAAAATGGGGACCCCAGGGAATAGTGCTCCATGTGAGGATTTGATGAGATGTGGAACCCACCAGCCATCTCAGAGAAAGTCAGGATTGGACATGGAGTTATCCAGGAAGGATTTGTGGAAACTCCTTTATGTCCAAGGGGCATGATCCAAGGCTAATGCATAGAAAGCCAACGAGAGTGCTATGGGACCTGTATAAACAGAGCCGCTGCCAGTCTGGACTGGGGGGTTCACAGAGGGGCACATTGGAGGGAAAATAACTTCAGAGGCAAAACCATGGAAGCCTGGGTCTGAAGTCAAGAAGCCTCGGGCCAGGAGAACGGACCCACCCAAGCCTGTGGAGAGGGTGAGTTTGCCCCAAAGGCAGAGAATGGGCCTTCCACCTTGTTGCAGTGAAAGAGTCATGCCGCCTCAGGCCTTGGAGAGGGTGAAGAACATTCCTTGGGGTTTGGGGAGAGCCTGGTTGCCAGCAAATGGAGGGGTTGAGCATGTGCCCCAGAGATGGCAGAGAGCCTGGGTGTGGCCCTAATACTTGGAGAGGATGGAACCGAGAAAAAGGTGGTCTCCCCAGTGGCCTCCAAGGTTGAATTCGGAGAGAGGCAGGCCTCTGTGTAGGCCCTTGGAAAGGGTGGGTTGGCCACTTTCTAAAGCCCTGAGGATAAATGACTCTCAGTCTTTGAAATCTAATGAACTTTGCGCTGCAGGTTTTCGAAACTTTATGGGTCCTGTGAACCCTGTGTTCTTTCCTCCTTATGGAAGTGGGTATATGTATCCTATGAATGTTTCTCCTTTGTATGTTGGCAGCTAATAACTTGTTATGAGTTTTCAAAGGTCCAGAGCAAATGGAGGAAATTTTGCCTTGGGACAGACCATGCCTGTAACTGACTTGATGAGATTTTATACTGTCTCTAATTTTGTACTTTGTTTGTATTGCTACTGAAAGGTTTATGGTTTTCTGATATTGTTATGGAATGAATGTATTTTGCATTTGGAAAGAACATGTCTTTTGGGGGTCTAAAGGGTGGAATGTGCTGGTCTGAATCTGTGGTGGACCCCAGAAAAGCCATGCCCTTTGATCCTCGTTCAGTATTGCTGAGTGGGAACATTTTGATTGTTTCCATGAAGATGTGACCCACCCAATTGTGGGTGGTAACTTTTGATTAGATGATTTCCATGGAGGTGTGTCTCTATCCACTGAAGGTGGAGTTGCTTGCTGGAATCCTTTAAAAGAGGAAACATTTTGGAGAGAGTCCCTTTTGGTAGAGCCACGTGAAAGCCAGCAGATGCCGCCATGTTCGCCATGTGCCCTTCCAGCTGAGAGAGAAACGTTGAACGTCATCAGCCTGCTTGAACCAAGGTATTTTTCCCCAGATGCCTTAAATTGGACATTTCTATAGACTTGTTTTAATTGGGACATTTTCTCAGCCTTTGAACTGTAAACTAGCAACTCATTAAATTCCTCCTTTTAAAAGCTATTCAGTTTCTGGTATATTGCATTCCGGCAGCTAGCAAACTCGAATGATGCCTTTCTAGGAAGTTGTCCATTTCATCTCCATTGTCAAGTTTATTAGCATAATGGTGTTTGTTGTATCCTCTCATTACTTCCTTTATTTCTGTGGGGTCAGTAGTTATGTCTCCTCTTCCATTTCTGATTTTATTTATTTGCATCCTCTCTCTTCTTTTTGTCAACCTTGCTAAGGGTCCATCAATCTTACTGATTTTCTCATAGAACCAACTTCTGGTTTTGTTGATTTTCTCGATTGTTTTCTTGTTCTCAATTTCATTTATTTCTGCTCTAGTCTTCATTATTTCTCTCCTTTTGCTTGCTTTGGGGTTAGTTTGCTGTTCTTTCTCTACTTCTTCCAAGTAGACAGTTAATTCCTTGATTTTTGCTCTTTCTTCTTTTTTGATATAAGTATTTTAGGGCAATAAATTTCCCTCTTAGCACTGCCTTTGCTGCATCCCATAAATTTTGGTATGTCGTGCTTTCATTTTCATTTGCCTCGAGATATTTACTGATTTCTGTTGTAATTTCTTCCTTAACCCACTAGTTGTTTAAGAGTGTGTTGTTGAGCCTCCATATATTTGTGAATTTTCTGGCACTTTGCCTATTATTGATTTCCAACTCCATTCCTTTATGGTCTGAGAAAGTGTTTTGTATGATTTCATTCTTTTTAAATTTGTTGAGACTTGCTTTGTGACCAAGCATGTGTTCTGTCCTTGAGAATGATCCATGAGCACTTGAGAAAAAGGTGTATCCTGCTGTTGTGGGGTGTAATGTTCTATAAATATCTGTTAAGTCTAGCTCATTTATTGGTATTATTCAAATTCTTTGTTTCTTTATTGATCCTCTGTCTAGATGTTCTGTCCATTGATGAGAGTGAGGAATTGAAGTCTCCAACTATTATGGTAGATGCGTCTATTTCTCTTTTTAGTGTTTTCAGTGTTTGCCTTGTATTTTTGGAGCATTCTTGCTCAGTGCATAAATATTTATGATTATTATGTGTTCTTGTTGAATTGTTCCTTTTATTAATACATAATATCCCTCTTTGTCTCTCTTAACTGTTTTACATTTGAAGTCTAATTTGTTGGATATTAGTATAGCTACTCCTGCTCTTTTCTGTTTGTTATTTGCATGAAATATCTTTTCCCTTCCTTTCCCTTTCAACCTATGTTTATCCTTGGGTCTAAGATGCATTTCCTATAGCAGCATATAGATGGGTCCTGGTTTTTAATCCATTCTGCCAGTCTGTATCTTTTGATTGGGGAATTTAATCCATTAACATTTAGTGTTATTACTGTACAAGCAGTACTTTCTTCTACCATTTGGCCTTTTGGATTTTATATGTCATATCTAATTTTTCTTCTTTTTACCTTTACTGATAGTCTTCCTTTCTACACTCTTCTCCACACCTCTCTCTCCTGTCTTTTCATGTCTATCTCTAGTGCTCCCCTTCCATTTTTTCTTGCAACACCAGTCTCTTGGTCACAAATTCTCTCAGTGATTTTTTTTGTCTGAAAATCTTTTAATTTCTCCCTCATTTTTGAAGGACAGTTTTGGTGGATATAGGGTTCTTGGTTGGCAGTTTTTCTCTTTTAGCAATTTAAATATATCATCCCACTGTCTTCTCACTTCCATGGTTTCTGCTGAGAAATCTACACAAAATCTTATTGGACTTTCCTTGTATGTGATGGATTGCTTTTCTCTTGCTGCTTTCAAGATTCTCTCTTTCTCTTTGACATCTGATATTCTGATTTGTAAGTGTCTTGGAGTATGTGTATTTGGATCTATTCTGTTTGGGGTGTGCTGCACTTCTTGGATCTGTAATTTTAAGTCTTTCATAAGAGTTGAGAAATTTTCAGTGATAATTTCCTCCATTAGTTTTTCTCCTCCTTTTCTTTTCTCTTCTCCTTCTGGGACACCCATAACATGTATATTTGCGTGCTTCATGTTGTCATTCATTCCCTGAGTCTCTGCTCATATTTCCATTCTTTTCCCTATATTTTCTTTTGCTTGTCAGATTTCCATCAGGTGTCCCATCCTTCAATTCACTAATCCTATCTTCTGACTCTTGGAATCTGACGTTCCATTGTTTTTTCCCATCTCTTCTACTGTGCCTTTCATTCCTATAATTCTGTGATTTGTTTTTTCAGACTTTTGATTTCTTCTTTTTGTTCATTCTTTGCCTTCTTTATATCCTCCCTCAATTCACTGATTTGATTTTTGATGAGGTATTCCATGTCTGTTCGAACATCTGAAGTAATTGTTTCAACTCCTGTATCTCATTTGAACTGTTGGTTTGTTCCTTTGCCTGGGCCATATCTTCAATTTTCCTAGTATGATTTGTTATTTTTTGCTGATATTTAGGCATTTAATTACCTTAATTAGTTTATTCTGGAGATTGTTTTCACTCTTTTTTTCCTAGGATTTTCTTGCTGGGTGACTTTGTTGTCTATCTGTTGTTTGACATTTAGTTCAGCTTATTCTGGACCTCTAGCTTAAGTTTTGTTTAAAAGATCAGTTTTTCAATTCTTGTTTTCTTTTTTCTTTCCCTGCCTGTATGGTGCCTTTTTTAACCCCCTTAGGAGGGTCTACTTAGGTATTATAAACCCCAGCCAGATTTTCCCAGACCAGACTGGCCTTCTGTCTGGAGGAAAGAGTCACCTGTGTCAGTTTTCCCTGAGGGTTAGATCCGGCAGGTTGAAAGGCTTTGCTGTGAAGCCTCTGCGCTCCGCTCTCCGTTTTTCCTATCCTGCCCTGTATGTGGTGCTGGTCTTCCTGCAGGTTCCACCAACATCAGGTGATGCGGTACCTTTAACTCCAACAGACTCTCCTTGCTGGGGGCTTGGTGGAGACAGAGGAGAGGTTGTAGTCTGCTTTTAATTGCTTCACTTTTCCAGACCCTGGGATTTGAACTCATTGAAGGAGGGATTCCACCTGAGCTGGGCCCCACCCCTCTCCTGGGGAAGGCACAGGCTCCAGACAAACGCTCAAACAAGCTTAATTTTCCCTATGCCTGGGGAAGTGGAGCCAGAGAAGCTTTGCAGCTGTATCCAAAGAGCAGTCAAGCCTTAGAAATGGAGCCACCAAAATGAAAGAGAAAAATCCTTTTCAGAGCAGGATCCCCGTTCCTTGTTTTTGCCCATCAAGAGCTTAAGTTGGTATGTTGCTCTGTGTATCTCCAGGTCATATGTGCCCCCTCCTTTCCTTCAGGGCCCAGACCTTGTCAAATCCAAAAAACCTCTTTTTTTTTTCTTTTTCTGTCAGCCCTGCCCCCTCTGCACTGAGGCAAAAAGCAGTGACCTCTGCTTTTATTGTAGGTTCAGCTGAGCTGGGGGCCTATTTTTAGTAGTGAGAATTTGTTAGTTAATTCCACAATTGGAGTTTGATTGCGCTCAGCCCCTGCTGCTGGTAAAGTCTCTTTCCTATCCCCGCTGGGAAGCAGCCTGTGGGGTAGGGCACCGCTGCCTCGGCTTGGGGAACACATGGTTCTGGGTGGGCTTGCACCTGGTCCAGGTTGTCCAGCCTGGTGTATACTGTGTGTCCAGTCACTCACATGGCCCCAGCAGTTCTTCTGTACTGCCTATTTATTAGGTGCTCTGGAGGATGAACTAAATCCCATACCTTGGTAAGCCTCCATCTTGGCCCTCCTCTCTGATGTAATTCTTAAGACAATGGTAAGATGATCACCAAGCACAGAAGCCACAAGCCATAAGTGACCTTTGAACATTTGAAATGTGGCTAGCTTGAGTTGACAGGTGCTATAAGTGCAAAATATACCTAGATTTTTAAAGGAAGTAAAAATATCTCAGTAATTTTTAAATATTGATATTTGAGATCATATTTTGAATATAATGAATTAAAATATGTTACTAAAATTAATTTTACCTGTTCTTTGCACTTTTTAGATATGGCTTCTAGACATTTAGTGGCTCATATTATACTTCTGTTCTACAGCGCTGCTCTGAATAGAGGACAGCATATGTAAAGCCAGACGATATTGTAGTAGTGTTTCCTATAGAAGATACACCTGTGTCAGACGCGGAACAAGACACCAGGGATACAGTAAGGAGGAAGAATTTATAGACCCATCCAAAGTCCACAGTCTTCTAATCAGCAACTTCAGATAAGAAGCAATTTGAAGCCCACTTTTCCTTGTTAGATCAGAAAAGTACCGTTCATCATATAGCTCTACCCTTCCAGTTTCAGCCCCAGCATGTATCACATGCTCTCACTTTAATAGACTACTTGCATTATTGACATTGATGTACTTGTGTATATTGATATTTCTGTTGGTCTCTAATGTCTTGGAGCAGCTAGAGGAAAAGAAAAACATCATGGAACCTGTAACCCATAACTTAAGTCATTTAATTTTTATACAAATTAGGGAGTAAAATATTACTTCTAAATTTTACAGGCATGTAAACTGACATCAGAAATGTTAAGTAGCACTCCCTGAATTGCACAGCTAGTAAATGGGGAAAGCACAAAACAGACCAGGCCTCGCCTGATTCCAAAGCCCATATCCAAAGAGTCAGTGACTTCAAAAGTCAACTAGAGGATGCAGATAAATCGGACTGCCGTTCTCAACAGGGCTTCCATCATTGGTGGAAAAGGGTAGACTTATAGTTCATGGGCATAAATTGTCCGAAATCAAAAGCTGATTCACCTGTATGGTTGCCTGAAGATTGAAATCTGAAATAATTGAGTATGTAAGATGATTTACTATGAGGAAATTTTGTCATTCAATTATGTATTTGTTGACTGTGGTGCTCTCTGCATCTGCTTCCGGTTCTCCTACTGTTGTGCAACCAGCCGACCAACTCTTTCACACTCTTGCACCATATCTTTTCTCTGCCTCATAATTTTGGCTCATTTGTTGCTCCTTGCATCTTTGTTATCTTATGGCTTCATTCTGACTTTTCAGCTTCTCTGTTTACCCACTAAACAGCTGTCTCATGTATTCCAATATATGGAAATCTGTTGGGCTTAACCAAATACCAATATCTTTGACTGGATAGAATTTCTGTGCTAAGCCATCTCTCCTCCTCTCTCTCCTCCCCTCTCCCTCCAAAGACCTCTCTTCAGCCTGTAGATTGGCTATCCTGAATTAAGTACTACTGTAGATGGGGGAAGCAGTGTCATGGTATTGTATGGTGTCTTCTGTGGAAGGAGCTGGGAAGTAAGCTGCCTCCTAACAAATTATGTGTCATTAGGAAGACTTTTGGGTATGGATTATTTAGTCCACAGTAAAGTATGAAAAAGTCTTTGTTACTATAAGACATTTACCAGAAAGATCTGTGGGCTCTGGGTCTTCTGTTTCTTCACATCTAAGATTAAGAGAAATGATTTAAATTCTCTGATGTTCTACTTTACTGTTTCATTTAGATAATAAGCTGGGATATATATTTATCAGAATTAACCATTGTTGAATTGTATACAGATACATTTTGAAATAGAATTCCTGTTATGACATATTCCAGATATCCCAACTGACCTCCTTGGTTTGATTTCCCAATGCCTCCAGATTATCTCAATTCACAGATAACCTCAAAACAGTTGGAATTAGATTCTGAGCTATAGTTTTCCAGTGTACTTGGTTGGAAATGTTATCAGAGTACCTAGGATTAGCATTGGCAGAGAGACAAAGTAACAGATGTAAGTTGGAAGCTGTTTCTTATACAGAGGTTATTGTGAGCAGAAGGCACTAAAGTAATAGAAATAGACACATTTATTATAAGGCATACAAACAGATATTTTCCAGGAGTAAAGGGTCTAGACTACAGGTATTGTGATAATTGGAGGTACGATTAGGCTGGTGGAAAATTTAGGAGACCTCTTACAGTCCTGAATGTCTAAACTTTGTAAGTTCAGTATAATTTTGTGGTTTAGTCTTAAAATTAATGCACCGTATTCACTATTGGTTATAGTCAGTACTTGGAGGTAGTAGGATAGAGCCCTGAGGGCTAGAAATGAACAGAAGCACAAATAAGCATATCATAGTGACATAGTAGAGGAAATTCAGGGAAAGTGAAAGCTCACTTCTTTGGGAGTTGCTGGGAGTAGAGAAGTAAAAATCTGATTTGTTCATGCAATAGCATTGTAAGATCATCAATTTTAGTTCCTTTGTTGGAGTTTCACTTCATCATTTGAAAGTCAACAACATGTGGTAATGCTGACCATATCTGGCAGTACTCTCTAAACTATCTTTCCCTCTCATGATGTTACAACTGAAGCTCTCTAGGGAAGTACACTCCACAAACTTCAAGGATGCCATTTTTTTCTAGTAATGTTTCACCTAAACCATTTCATTGTGTTATTGTTGACAACTCTCATGTTATGCATTTTGAGATTGTTACTTAATGGCTTTTCTTAGGAAACGTGGAATTGTGGAAGAAGCTTGGGACTTGTAGCCAGAAATTGATCTAAAGCCTAGTTTCACAATTTAGGAGCTTTGAGACCTTAGGCAAGGCCAGTGAACTCCTGAATATGTTTTTATTTTACCTGTGTAAAATGGGAGTCATTATCTGTTTCACAAAACTGAGAATCTAATAAAATAATATAGTGCCTAGTACAGTGTCCAGTACTTAATTATTACTAGTTACTGAACATCTAATATATTATTTTTTATTTCTTCTTGACAATGTGACTTCTTGTTACCTTCAACTCTTGTGTACCTTCAGCTCTTCAGTACATGGTGTATTTTCTTGCACACTGTGGTGATTTGAAACTGTATGTGCTCCAGAAAAGAATCTTCTTCTTCTTCATCTTCTTTTTTTGTGTGCGAAATATAACATATATACAATAAATTTCAAAGTACATCGCAACAATTTGTTGTAGAACAGATTTCAGAGTTTGGTATGGGTTATAGTTCCATGATTTTTCTTTTTTTCTTCTAGCTGCTCCAAGACACTAGAAACCAACAGAAATATCAATATAATGATTCAACAGTCATACTCATTTGTTAAATCCTATCTTCTCTCTTATTATGCTCCTCCTTCTCTTTAAATAGCATATATACATAAAAGCAGTAAAATTCAAAGTATCATTAATTGTAGAACAAATTTCAGAGTTTGGCATGGGTTACAATTTCCACAAGTTTAGCTTTTTGTTTCTAGCTGCTCTAAGGTCCTGGAATCTAAAAGAAATATCAGTATAATGATTCAGCACTCATACTTCTCTGTATAACTACACCATCACATTTGATCTTTCTTCCACTCTTTAGAGGTATTTGGGCTATGCCCATTCTAACTTTTCCATGTTGGAAGGGGCTGGTAATATGGGATAGAGGGATGGAACCAGTTGATGTTCTGAAAGGGCTGGT
Organism: Myrmecophaga tridactyla; assembly: GCA_004026745.1. Classification (NCBI taxonomy): domain Eukaryota; kingdom Metazoa; phylum Chordata; class Mammalia; order Pilosa; family Myrmecophagidae; genus Myrmecophaga; species Myrmecophaga tridactyla. Next base: position 9,401 of record PVIY010016408.1, read on the forward strand.
CCCTCTGCATTTCAGGGCTTATCTGGTTCAGAGACCCCTCTGGAGATTGTAGGTTTTGGAAAGTTACCCTAGTGCATGCAACCTTTGTAGAATCTTATATATTGCCCTGGGTATACTTTAAGATTGGCAGGAATAGTTTTGGTTGGGTTTGGCAAGTTATAATAAGTAGCAGTGTCTAACTGAAGCGTGCGTAAGAGTGACCTCCATTGTAGCCTCTTGACTCTATTTGAACACTTCAGCCACTAATAACCTTATTTGTTACACTTCATTTCTCCCTTTTTGTCAGGATGGCATTCTTGATCCATGGTGCCAGGGCCAGACTCATCCCTGAGAGTCATCTCCCACACCGGCAGAAAGAGTTTCACCCCTGGATGTCATGTCCCACGTAATAAGGAGGGCAATGGTTTCACTTGCAAAGTTGGGCTTAGAGAGAGAGAGAGAAAAGGGCCACATCTGAGCAACAAAAGAGGTCCTCCAGAGGTGACTCTTAGACATACCTATAAGGCTAAGCTTCTCCACTACATACATAAGTTTCACAAGAGTAAGCCTCAAGATCAAAATAGTATCTTCTCAATGTTAATCCATTCAGGGTGAGTCTTAATCTTTTTACTGGAGTCCTTTATAAGAGAATGAAATTCAGATAGAGAAAGTCAGGAAAGTATGAAGCTGAAAGCAAAAATACCTGGAAAAGAAAGTGACACTGCCATGTGAGAGAGGAGTCAAGGATTGCCAGCAGCCTGTCTTCAAGAAGATGACTTGATTTGGGCATCTTCACAGCCTCAAAACATATGCTTGTAAGCTGATAAATTCCCATTGTTAAAAACCAATCCATTTTATATGGTATCTGCTTTAAGCAGCTCAACGAACTGAAACACACATGAATGTTTCAGCTTCCCAAGTGGCTTAAAAAATACACATATGCATATGTACATACATATAAATCCCCACTTATGTAGAAATGTCCTTTGTTAGTATCTGTTCACTGACTAAATTGCCCACAAACCTGTTAGTTCCATCCTCTGGAGCAATGATGGAATCTTGTGTTTCTGTCTGATGGCCCTTAAGGAATTTGAGAACAGTTTCCATGTTCTTTCAAAATCAGCTACTCCTAATTTAGAGACTGTGGATTGTTTGGAAATGTATGTAAAGTATCAGAAATATTTTCCCCTCAATAAAATGACTTTAACTTTTGTCAGTTTCTCAAGAAACCGTCTCCCTTTCCAAGCTTAATAGTCATAGCTGTGATTCTTTTCTAGCCAGATTACTTTCTTTCCTTTCCACACTAGATAGCCCCATCTCTCTCATCTCCTAGAACTTCAGTGACAGTCTGCTCATTTGGGGTTTGTTCAAGCTTGCAAAGATATCTTTGAAAGTGGGGGATCCAAATACTAACCACTTTGGGATAAAAACTTTACTGCAGATTTTTAATTTTGCTTTAAAATTAAAGCAAAATTAGTTTAGTTCTTGAAATCTAGGGGTACTTTCATTATATCATCTCGTTTTATTTTTAGCACCACATCTTTTACTTGATTCATATTAAGCTAAAATCCCGTTTATCTTCAATTAAATGACCATCATCTTGATTTTCCCAATCTAGAACTTTATACAGTTGATTTTTATTTTCAGTTTTATTGCAGGCTTCCATGTTTGCCCTTGCAGTAGTTATCATGCTGGTTATAGAGACTATGTAGTCACATGTTAAAGCTTTGTTAAATTTTAAAAGATACAAAATTTGTATGTTTAGATTCAACTTTTAAAAATCATAGGTAAAAATTACTAGAAATAAATATGTACTGAAGGAGATGAGACATAGGCAGGTAAGAAGAGAGTTGGGGACCGATATGCTAAAGGGATATCTTGGAAAATAGCACATCAGGGCCAAGAGGCAGTGTATTGGAGGTAGTCTCTGAAAGTATGGTGTATGGATTCACATCTTGCATCTAGCACCTTTTGACTTTGTGTGATGTTGGACGTGATATTTGATTTTTTTCTGTGCCTTGGGAAATTATAATTATTTCACAGGACTATTGTGAGAATCAAATAAGATACTAAGTTATAATACTATAGCGTAGTAAATGTTAGATAATTTTACCTACTTTAGTGAAATAGCCTCAAACACTATACTAATTTGTTAAACAACTCAGTTTATTCACTGAATAATGACTAAGAGCTTCCATGCCAGACTTTTGATAAGGGCCTAGGATAAAAACATGAAAAATATTTAGTTTCTGCCATTTAAGGAGCTTCAATTTTAGTAGAGAAAAGAAATAAATAAGATAATGACAGTATACACTGTTACGGATTGAATTACATAAGGGCTATAGCAAGACAGATGAGAAGCACTTAATCCTGGGAGGAGAGTCATCTGAGCTGGGTCTTAAAAGATGAGTAGGAATTGGTTTGGTGAAAAGGGAAGATGTATGGCTTTTTCCATACCATGCAATGAAAAACAATTGAGGTAAGAAATAGAATGTAGTAAGTGAAGAAACTTGTGCAGTTTGTATTACCTGGGTAAACAGAAAAGGGCAAGAAATGAGGCAATAGAAATAGGCAAGGGCTAGAATATTAGATACCTTTTATGACATTTGAGAGCACATACACTTCCTCTTGGAGCAATGGAGCAAGTTGGGTCCACTAAGGAATTTAAAGCAGAGAAATTATCTGGAGTAAAGAGACCTATGTTAGTATAATCAGGGTGAGAGGTGATAAAGAGCAGTAGTCACTAGCATAGTGAGGAGAGAGGAGATTTGAGACTAATAGGCAGTGATACCTTGTGGGTGATTTGATGGGTGATGAGAATATAGAGATTTTAAGATGATGTTCAGTGAATGGATGGTCTTAAAGGTAGGGCTTTTTGCAGGTGGGGAGAAGAAATGGATGCGTTCAATTTTGTGATTAGACACCCAACAGGCAGCTGGATTTTTTAATTGTAAGCTTTGAGAGGTAAAGACTGGAAATAAATATTTGAGAAATGATGGAAATAGGTGATAACACAAGGGAGAATGTAAAGCAAAGATTCTTACGCCTGGTTGAATAGCAGAATTTCCTGAAGAACTTTTAACAAAAAATATAGATGGTCAAATCTCATCTCTAAAAACTTTGATTTAATAAGTCTGGAGTGGTACCCTGGGTTTTTGTTTGTTTTTTAAAAGCTCGACCAGGTGATTTTTAAAGTGCAACCGTGGTTGAGAACCTCTGGTACAGAACAAAGATGCTTAATCTGGAGGATCCATTGGATAGTTTTAGTGAGTTAGTGACTTCTTAGGAGAATTGTGTGCAATAATTTGTCTGCATCTATTTATACTTTTTGGCTTTGGTCAGGTTATGGTAAGGATTTCATAATCTCCAAGAGTAGAGTTTAAGAATTTGCTGAAGACCCCAATTAAAAAATGGACAAAGGATTTGAGTAGACATTTCTGCAAAGAAGATTTGCATCCATCAGTGGATGGATGATCCACTGATGGCCAAATGAGCACATAAAAAAGATGCTAAGCACCATTAATCATTCGGGAAATTCATATCAAGCTCACAATGAAATACTACTTCATATACACTAGGATGGCTGTAATCACATAAGCAGTAATAACCAGTGCTGGTGAAAATATGGAAAATTGGAACCCTCATACATTGCTCATAGGAATGAAAAATGAAGTAGCTACATTGGAAAAGTTTGGCAGTTCTTCCAAAAATAAACATAGAGTTACCATAGGACTCACTGGATTTTGCTTCTAGGTAGAGTAGAACCTAAACCATATATCACCACAAAAGCTTGTACAAAATGTGTACAGTTACACATCTGTAGGTTTGTCATATGAATTCATGGATGACCAGTGACGACAGTTTTAACGGGTTGATTGTTAAGGAACATGATTTTTTTTTTATTAAGGAGTAAGTAGAAAGGAATAGATAGGTATAGACTACAAATCTATATTGCCTTAGTTGAATCTCAAAATTCAACGAGCTCTGAAAATGAAAAGTTTTGTAACTCATTTGGCAACAAAACCTGACCTGAGTGGATGTTAGACTATCTTAATCTTTATTTATCCCACTGTGTAGATATTCATACATTTCACTGTCAAGATATTAATAAATTTGATTACAGAATGCTTCCCCAGATCCCTCTGGGAATGTTATGAAATATGATATATACCACATATTATCTTAATAAGATTAAAAATATCTCTGAATCCCAAAACATATGGATGTGTTTTCAGTAAGGGACCAGAGACCTTTACTGTTTGGACAGCTCTGGACATGAAGAGTAGCTTTGAGATTGGGTGATAGCTAGCCAGTGATTCAGACCTGAGGAATTTTTTTTTAAAGGACCTAAATGACTTAAATATGCTAATAAATTAAAGGAGAGAGAAATAACTTGAAAATTTGTTTAAGAGAAACAATAAACATTAGAGCAAGGTCTAGGCGAAGGTGGAAAAGCAGAATAGGAAATCTGCCAGGAGTAACTGGCAGATTGGTGAATTTCAGAGTGGATAGTGTTTGTAGAAGGTGTGCTCGCATATCCCCTGAGACAGCAGGATTGGGGTGGTCGTGGAGGTACAGGTGGACATGTTTGTAAGTGGGAGGAAGGGAAGTTGAGTAAAGTCAGATTGAACTGCTTGAATAATCTTTGAAGTATAAGGTAAAGCCACTTGCTAATAGTGTGTTTATTTTATTTGAAGAGAGTGGTGAAAGCTGGAACTAGTTTTTGAGGGTAAATAGAAGAAGCTGACCCAAGAACAAGTGAAATGATTAGCAGGCAGGACTGCATTCCTAGGACAGTGTAGGGATCTTAATGTCTGTGAGGCCATTCTGCATACCTGGATGCATCAGTGCTCAGCTCCCCACTTAATAGGAGTAGGAAGTGTGGATTGTTACACTGATCTTTGGATGAAGTTTTGAAGAATGAACTTTATAGCAAGAGAGGCATGAAAAGGAATTGAGGGTGCTGGGGAGGGGATTTATGCCAGGTAGGGAGGGTAAGGAGGTGAGAAAATGAGTCAAGGAACAATAGTTACTGTGAAGGGAGATGAAAGTTAATATGCTAGGTTGTAGGCAGAAAGTGTCATTCAGGAGTTGTTAGATTTCAGAGAGGGAACAATTCTGGGTAATTGTGGGAGACAGTGGCTAAAGTGAAGTGGAGGCAAAGTTTCTTGGAGTTGAGCTGGACCAAGGATCTTTGAGGAAAGGTATTAGATAGGTCATCCACAAAGACTTTGAAATCACTCTGGATGATGAAGATATAGGATAGAGAGGAAGACTAATCAGTTGCCAGAATCTTTAGTATGTGTGGAGGAATAACTGGCAGATTGGTAAATTTCAGAGAAGGTATTATGGCATTTATTTCAAAGAAGCAAAGATTTTACACAGGGCCATCCTCGTATTGGATTGATCACCTGGTAGCTGCTTCAAGGAATGAGTAAAGTGTGACCCTAATTTCTGTCTTTAGTGTATATATATGTGTGTGTGTGTGTGTGTGTATAAAATGAGAGAACTATCAGCTTCTACTGTAAAGGTCTGAAGCAGAAGTGGTAGCCTGTCAGGTGAGCCAAGAAAGAGCAATATTCCTTTACTGGGTGAAGGATATAGGGGAATTTGTTTAGTTCAGAATAAGGTCTTCAGAAGGTACAAGAGAGATTTAGTATGGAGTGGATGGTTACAAGGCTGGGTAAGTGGAGAAGCACAGGACAGTGTGGGAATAAGATATTATGGCAGTGACCAAATTTGAGAGTTTTATGTGTCAGAACACAAATGCTTGACTACACTGTGGTGGAAGGATTGTGAAAGATTTTCCTGGTTTTTATCATGTTTATGTATGTGTTCACATCATTTTAATAACAGAAGGAAGAATGTTATTAGAATAAATTTATTAGAGTAATGAATGTTATTAGAATAAAGAATGCTGGTTTGGACCCATTATTCTGGGCTAACAATATTAAGATTTTTAGAAATTAACCTTGTCATCACGTATTTTAGCTAAGATTTGTATCATCTGATAAACAGATACATTTATTCAGGTCACTGATTTTTTTAAAAAGACGACTGGAGACTTCTCTTTGGTATTTAATGATCAGCTAATGAACACCATAAGTGGTTAATCTGCCAACCTTGACTCTAATTCCCCGTCATCATCCAGTCCAGTAGTTCCAAGTGTTGCTCTTCTTTTCCAGTTAGTGCTGGGCAGGCTTCAACTGATCCCCTGGGCTGTTTGTTATTATACAGATTCTTAGATCCTTCTTCAAGGGGTTCTGATTTATTTGGTCTGGGATGGAGTCAGGGAATCCATATTTTTAAAAACTCATTGTGATTCATATGTGGCCAAATTTGGAAACCCACATCTTGCTTTCATCTCCACAGCATTATATCACATCCTAGGTGAATAAAAATACTGTATTTATGATATATCCTTGATTAAACATTCTTCTAGCTATCAAAATGCTATAAGCATTTTAAAGTATTCAAATACTAGTGATCAATTAAAATCATTGTCGCACCAAAAATCTTCAAATAAGCAGAACATTTAAAAAATATTATAAAACCCAATGCTGTTGTGGTTTTTTGATGATGGGAAGTCATCTGCCCTGCTGATGTGATTGTAAATCAATTCAGCCTTTTAGAAAACAATTTGACAGTATTCATCAATAGACAAATATGGTTATATCCTTTCCTTTGATCTGCTAGTTATATTTCTAAGACTCAGTTTTAGGTAAATAATCAGAAATGTGGATCAAGATTTATATACAATTGATAGTCATGATATTATTTATAGTAGTAAAAGGTGGAAACAATCTAAATGACTATCTGTAGAAATAGTTAAATGTATAATGGTATATTCATATGATAGAACATTCATGGAGCCACTATAATTATAAGGACATTTTTAATGCTATGAGAAATTCTCAGTGGATAACAACCAGAAAAAAAGAGAGAAGGCAGTTATAAAGTTGTATATACAGTTTGTGCTTAATTATATTCACCTATAAAATGCATTTTTAGATGCTAGGCAAAAAAAATTTTAAGAGAATTCTCTGGCTGGTAACAGTAATATGTGGTTTTGTGTTTTATGTTTTAGCATGTTGTATTTTTCAAATTTTCTACTATGAGTATGCATTCTATTAAATTTAGAAACCCTCCTCCTTAAATGATGAGACTCTTGCTCTAATCTCCTAAGCAAAAGGAATAAGGAAAGTTATTTTTTGGTGAATGTTCTGAGAGAAGTTATACCTTCTCATAATGTTCACCAGTGTGCTTTTGAAATACTTGCAGACCACTCATTTATCTATTCCACAATTTTGCCAGGTTATCAACATGAGGCTTAAGAGCTTATTTTGCTATTGTTGCTTTTAATAACAGCTCTATGGCGCTATAATTAACATATAGTAAAATTCATCCCTTTAAAGTGTACATTTCAGTGGTGTTCAGTCTATTTACAAGTTTGCAACCTCATCACTATCTAATTTCATCAACGCAGAAAGAAACCCTGTGCCTATTAGCGTTCACTCCCTATTCTCTCCTACCCCCCAACCTGGCAACCACTGATCTACTTTATTTTTCTTTGAATTTTCCTGTTCTGGACATTTCACGTAAGTGGAATCATGCACTATGTAGTCTTTTGTAAATCTTATTAGTTGGCCTCTTGTCCATACACTTCCAGAAATGTCATTTATACCACTCCCATGCTACTCTTTCTAGCTGTGATTTTACCACTTCCTTTTCAAGACTTCATTGTGCACATGACTTATTGAATTAACAGGAACTCATTCTAACATTTTGGTTTCTATATTCTGTCTACAGAGTGGATGCTTTATTTCTATCTAGTGAGTGAATAAATTCAAAGAATAAAATATACTCTGCCTTATCTTTGCTTCTCCTTAAGAAAGGAGAAAAATTATTATGAGTTCATCAGGTGTCAGGTCACTGATGGGTTAAGAAAATTTATCTCTGAAGTTTAAGATAATGTATCTTAAACTTCAGTGTGCATTGAGATCACGGGGAGGGCTTGTTAAAACAGCATGCTTCCCCCATCCGCCACATCCCCCTCTGGAGTGTCAATTCAATAAGTCTGGCTGGAGCCAGAGGGTGTGTGTTTTTTATAGGTTCCGCAGTGATACTTTGAAATTGGCAGGTCTTGGGTAGTGCTGGCTTAGGATACAGCCAGCACCATAACCAGGGCCTGATAGCTACGTAAGAGGAAAAGAGGTTGTTGTGCAGGAGAAAAGAGAAGGATCCAGACACTCAAATTCTTGAGTCCCTTGACCATAATAACCTTTTAACCTCCCTCCAGCAACTCCAGCCTAGACTTAATCTTTGTAAACTGGGCCACTTATGCACCCTGAGGGCATCTCACATTTCCTCACCACCACACCCCATCTTCACTTTGGAAAATTCTTCCCATTCTTCAAAACCTAACTCAGGAGTGGGCCACAGTGGCTCTGGGTGGGCCACGGTGGGTCAGCAGGCAGGAATGCTTGCCTGCAATGCCAGAGGACCCGGGTTCGTTTCCTGGTGCCTGCCCATGTAAAAAAAAAAAACCTAACTCAGACTTCAGAAAGGTAATTTTCCCCTCATCAGTAGTTCATATTTTATATATATATATTTTTTTCTGTTTTTTCTGATTTCCGTATTTGTTTCTTTTACCAAATCTTTTCATTTCTTAATCGTTTTGTTTCTACTTAGTAATTGTATTGTAATGTCTAGAGCACAGTGGTTTGCCCTTAGCAGAATAAGGATTGTCAGTACAGTTGAATTGAACAGCAGAAGGAAATAAATGCAAATAAATTTTTAGTTAAAAACTTATATTGTGCCGGCGAAATAATGGTGACCCGGTACCCCCTTTCCCAAGAATATGAAAGTGATGACAACTCTTAGAAAGCATTGGATTTAACTGAGTATGCAGGAAGACGTCACTGGTGGAATCGAGTGTTTGGCCACAGTTCCGGATCTACGGTAGAGAAATACTCCGTGGTCACTCAGGTTGTATAATGGGTGAGTGACTGGCTGGCGTGGGGGATCTTTGCTCCAGAAAGTTGGAAAACTTGCAGCAGCTGCGGTAGGTGGTGGCTTTCTTCTCCTTCAGGCTGCCATTCACAGTGGCTATGTGCAGATTGACTGGGAGAGGGTTGGAAAAGATGTAAACAAGCATAGAGATGGATTATGAGACGAACAAATAAAGCAGCACCTGAAATCAACAATGTAAATGAAAAAGCAACAGAATTTGTCAAACAGAACATTGGGATATCCAGTGGATTTGTGGGAGACTTTTTGCTAGGCCTTTTAAGGATCAACGTTCTATCATAGTGGATTCAACTGTGAAGAGAATAGTACTGGCAACAAGGTGGTCTCTCAGCAATTCATGCCACCGGCTTCTCCAGGGCAAGGAAAAACACTAGCTGAACCATACTGAACTCACAACTTAGCATTTTGCCTTCCGAAGCTTGACAAACTGGTATCTGCTGAATAATAGGATTCCTGAATGAAACATGGCTTACTGTCATGATTTCTAGAAAATATGCATTTGTTTAGAAATTAGACTATAAAAATATCATTGGATGTAGTCGTGGAGAGAGAAAAAAATCTGTTTGTTGGACATAATCCCCAATAAAATATTGCCTTCTTTTTATTAAAAAGAAAATGTATTACAGGCTCTTCTTTTAATACCAAAACAGAGATTTGTATTAATTAGAAAGTTAACCTTATATAAAACTTAACTGTCCAGGGCCCAAATGTGGTTTTGCTGTAAGTAGTAATCCTTGCTCTTTGATCTGAAACATTAACTTAAAAGAAAATACCACACTAAAGAAGTCATACGTCTGTGCTTATAAACACATAGATGGTGTGTTGTGATAGCTCTGAGAGCTAGCTTCGTTTTCTTCACATCATTCGAGTCCAACTAGAACCCAGGATTGCATTTCAGTCTATTGAGTTATTATCCCTCTGCTTTTGGTGCCAGACAAAAGTAGTATAAAATAGTTAGCTCTCTCTGAGAAGTCAAGCAATTACCTTAGTTTCTTCAAAGTTTCATTGCATGCGTATCACTGGGCAGCCTTACAGATCTTTATTCATAGGTGTAGGTTGTGCAAAACAATTGTCTTTATTCTCTGAGTGCAAACATATTATACAATAATAATAATTTTTAAAAAAGAGAACAGCACGTTAAAATAGGCATTTGTTTTAGTCTTTTCAATGTCTACTCTCGACTACTTTTATTTTGTTCATTAAATTATTTGTAAAGCACTTTAAGCTCATTTGGGTTTGAATTTGTATTAACTACCGAAGGGGTAATTAGAAACTACCGTTCTTGGGTTCAGTTGTATCCTTTCAGCTCCGTGAAGCTAATGGTTCTCCACCGGGAATTATGAAGGAAGAAAACTCTCTGTTTATAACTTGCAGGGGCAACTCTTTGTTTTGCACAAAGTCTATCAAAACTGTAGGTCTCATGGGCCCTCAGTCAGTAACTTGGACTCCATTGTACAATAGCTATAATATCAATTTCATTATACTGCTGCTCACAGATGGTTCTGTCCTAGATTTTAAACTCAAGGCTGAAATATAAATTTCCCAGAACATACTCCCAGTATGTTTAGTTTTAATTGGTTTACCAAAAATCCACAGATTGAGAGAGAGAAAAAAATGGTTAGTGTTTTGGCCCATATTTTCAGGTGCCAAGTTATTGTTAAATTCTTTTCTAATAACAAAATTTTTGTAATTAACTTTTTAAATTCTAGCTATTCTCAGTGATTCATTCTGTAGGTGTGTGTTATTTACAAATAAAAATACTTTGGCTTATCTTTATAAAACCCACTTGTGTGTGGGTGGTTTTTGGGGGGTGAGGTGGGGGGATGTTTGTTGATTCAGAGCTGCCTTTTTCTATTTTTAATAGCAACCATTGCCTCATAGAAAATACTGTTTGGAATTATTGTAACAACTAACCCATAGAAAGTTTGTAGAAATTTGTATGATTAAAAAAAATGAATCAGTAGTCCTTCCAAACTAAGTTTTTCTTCCTTACTCATGTTCTAGTTGTTAAAAGAATGGTAGACAAGGATCACCAGCAGCCAGTTCCCGAGAATGCCACAGTCTTAATGGAGAAAGTAACATCCTGCTAAACGCCTTGATTTTGGACTTCTGGTCTCAAAACCATAAGCCAACAAATTGCTGTTGTTTAAGCCAACTCATACTATGATATTTATTTTAGCAGCTGGAAAACTAAGACAGAACTCAAGAATAGATTCAAAGCAAGCCTGAATGAGCATTTATATTACCTGGCACAGTAATTCCTAAGAGTTGACCCAAGGGTCTTTCACTGTAGTGGGCGTTTAGCTGGTAAAGACTATCCAGTGGAGGGAGTGGGGGCAGGGGAAGAAAGCGGTAGAGAACAGAGAAAGGTCATTAAGAGATTATTTCAGAAAAATGCTTTTCATACAGGTTTTACTCCAGTAAGGAAATATAACTTAAACTTTCTAAAAGGGTAATAAGTATGTTCCTTATCCCTTCTCTAACCACAAGCACTTTCTTAGTGGGACCTTCATAAAGGTATTGCCCTTACTTTCTTTTCCTTTTTGTTTGGAAATAAATCACAAGGAAGTATGGGAGTTAAATAAGTAGAGGAGGAGAAAAGGGAAGAAGGACTGGATGCCCATTTCTGGCATACAGAACCCAAGGCATCAGAGCAGGACTGACTGCCTGGACCCCACACAGGGCTGGACATGAGCATAGTAGGTGCCAGCGAAGTGCCCTGGACAATCCTGGGAAAGGGACAACTAGTCAAGAAGAAGATGAAAGAAGTGCTATTTTCATTTTACCTACCGTGGGATCAATGAACAGGAAGGAAACATTTAATTTCTCCTTAGTAAAATCTGAGATACCTTCATTGAGAGGTTATTTGAGCTAACCTTGAAGGGTAAATAAGATTTTTCTGAGGAAGAACAATATTCGTGGTCTTTGCTGGAAGGCTCTTGTGATTTAGGTATTTTTATTGCTCTAAAAGAGTTACAATAGTAAGAGAGAAAACATGAGAAAGTTCATAAAGTGAGGGAGACAAGACTAGGATAAAAGAATGACTACAGAATAACTAAGAATTTCTGTTCTAGAGAGGAACTCTGGGTAAACTTAGGGAAATGTAAGTTGAAGTTCTAATATAGTTTTAGTAGTTTGGAAATTTTACAAAAAGATCTTTCAGTTTACCAAAGTAAATAATTTAGACTTTAAATTTAGTTGCTAATAACTGGAAAATTGTATCAGATTTCTCATTTTATTTACTTAATGGCATCTTTTTGCCTAAACTTTTTGCCACTTAGTTTACCATAAAATGAGCATAGTATTACCTCATTTTATGCAGTAACTTTTCTTGAAAATGTGCATGTAAAATAATTTTTAAATTTATAATTTGTATTCCAGAGAGCTGGTTCTTTAAAAGAATCCCTGGTTGCTTTGCTCTTTTTGTTTTTTTTCCACCAGCACAGCCAGCTTGCTTGCTTGCTTGTTGGAAAAATTTTTAGCCTAGATTATTACAGTCTAAATGCTATTAAATTCAAACAATCATAATATCTAATGTTTATTAAATAAATTTTACTGTGTATCAGTAGCCATTCTACACAGTCTTTACATTTCATACTCTCAACAATCCTATAAAGATATGTATTAGTTCTTACATTTTACAAAAGAGTGAACCTAGATCCCAAAAGGTTAATTAAATAACTTGTCCTTAGTCATATAATTAATAGATGGTATTCCAGAGATTCCAAAGCAGGGTTGACACCAGAGGATAAGCTCTTAGCCTCTACATTATACAGTTTTTCATAAATTTTATTTTAGTGGTTGCATAATAAAGAAATTGTATTATGAATCTTAGAATTCTGTTATGAAGGTCTTTGCTCAGATGTCACCCTATCAGGGAGTCTGCCCTCGCCACTTCTGTGAAACAGCACATCCTAGTCCCATCTCATTACACTCTCTCCTAATTCTACCTTAATTTACTTTATAGTTCTAATACTGATGTATATGTATGTACATATATATATATATATATATATATGTACATACATACGTGCACCCACACACACACATATATATATGCACATACATACCTTACCATAGACAAAGGGACTTGGTCTGGTTCATTCATTGCCATATCCCCCCAATGCCTAGAATTGAGCTGGCATATAGTAGGTATTCAATAATATTTGTTAATGATTCAGTAACCTCTACCCTCATGTTAGCTTTTATGTACATTCTGATTTTTTTTAACATTTTTAATTGTGAAATACAACATATATACAAAAAAGAAAACAAAATTTGAAGTACATTGTAACAAGTAGTTATAGAACAGATTTCAGAGTTTGGTATGGGTTACAGTTCCACGATTTCAGATTTTTCCTTCTAGCTGCTCCAAGACACTGGAGACCAACAGAAATAACAATATAAAGATTCAGCAATCATACTTATTTGTTAAATCCTATCTTCTCTGTTATAACTTCTCCTTTTCCTTTGATCTTTCTCCCAGTTTTAGGGGGATTTGGGCTATGTCCGTTTTAACTTTTTTATGTTGAAAAAGGGGTGTCAATAGAGGATAGAAGGTTGGATAATTGATGCTCTTAGAGAGGCTGACCCTTCTGGGTTTCAGGACTTATCTGGCCTATGAACCATCTGGAGGTTGTAGGTTTTTGGAAAGTAATCTTCGTGCATGAAACTTTGTAGAATCTTAGATAGAGCCCTAGGTATTCTTTAGGGTTAACCGGAATGGTGTTGGTTGAGGGTTGGCAGACCATGGCAGTTAGCAATGTCTAGCTGAAACTTGGATAAGGGTAGCCTCCAGAGTAGCCTCTTGACTCTATCTGAACTCTCTTAGCCGCTGATACCTTATTTTGTTACATTTCTTTACCCCTTTTGGTCAGAAAGTGTTGTCAATCCCATGTTGCCAGGACCAGGCTCATCCCTGATGTGGGATGATGTCCCATGTAAAGGGGGAAGGTAATGATTTTCCTTGCAGAGTTGGACTTCAGGAGAGGGAGGCCACATCTGAGCAACAAAAGAGGTTTTCTATAAGTAACTCTTAGACATAACTATAGGTCGGCTTAGCTTCTCTGCTACAGAAGATAAGCTTCTTAAGAACAAGCCTGAAGATCAAGGAGTTGGCCTTTTGACTTGAGGGTCCTAATGTTTGACAGTACATTCTGATTTTCTTAATCAACCTACATTGGATTGATAGGCTGAAATAATCAAACCATTGGCATTCCCTCTGTAGATCACCAGGATGTATGCTGCTACTGTCTGAGTGCCCCAGGTTTGTGGGCATCTCCAGTTCACCTGCGCATTTTGTGTTCCCATTAGTGACACTGTGTGACTATGAAGAGCCAGTTTTTTGTTTTCGTACTAGTTTATGCCAGTTGAACTTGTTATTGTAATGACACAATTTAATTAAATATTATGTATGGTGAGTGACCATGGGTTTGAAAAGACGATTATTTCTATGGAAACTTTGAAAAATTAAACATCAAAAGGACAAAAATTGCCCCCAAATAAGTGTGAGCAGCACATTTATGAAACACTGGTGGTGGGGGGGAATCTGGAAGTCTTCTGTACCTAGATTTCTTATGAGTGGCTTTAAGTTCTTGCTCTATTTTAAAGAAACAGAAAGTTAACAGTGCCTTAATTATTGATATGGTTTGTGCAAGAGAGACATGAAACTCACAGTAGCTGATAGGCAAATGTGTATATATGTTTAAATTTAAACTGAAATAATAAAATAGTGTTTGTCATTTTCTACAGTTGCTCTTGATAACTGAATTTTTTAAATTAACTTATTATGTCTTCTGATTGTGTAGAATAAGAAGGGTTTTACTGTTTTGAATGAAACTTGGCATTCTTGGCATGCCAGAAAAAATCCCTAGCTGGTTTTATTTCACTAATCCTTCCTTATTCTTCAGGAAAGTATTTGTTTATTAGCTGAGGCGTGATTTCCTTTCTATCTTAGAATCCGTTCAGCAGGACAGGCACTGTTTTCTGTTTTGTTTACTTGTCAGTCTTAAGTCTCTACACAATGACTGGCACATTAATTACTTGTTGACTTGGTAGATGAATGATTCTAAAGTATGGTCATCTTTTATGCCAAAAAGTGTTTTGCATTTTGCAGTCATAGTGCTTTGCATTTTGTATGCTGTACAGTGGGGTCACATTTCATTATTTTTCCATGTGAGTATTCCATTATTGCAGCCCATTTGTTGAATTTGTTTGTTTTTTGTTTGTTTTGCTTGCTTGCTTGCTTGCTTGCTTGTATTTTTGGGAAGTGCATGGACCGGGATCAAACCCTGGTATCCCGCATAGTGCTTTTTTTTTTAGCATGGTCAGGCACCCTGCTCTCCAGCAGGGCAGGTGAGAACTCTGCCTGCTGAGCATAGTGGCCTGCCCCTGCATACTGCATTCTTTTTTTAAAGGTATTGTTTTGTTTTGTTGGCTTTTACAAAGGGGATTTATTTAGTTACAGATTTATAGTTCTTTGGAGGAAAGACACATGTTGACATCTGTTGGAATTCTCTCCTGGCTTCTGTGTTCAGATGGCTTTCCCCAGGGCGATTCCTTTCTGCATTTCCAAACGTCCGGTCTGTACTGGCTCTGTACATAGTGCATTTTTAACAGAAAGAAAATTCAAATTATATTTTCCCTATGTATTCCCTATTTGTTAAATTTAAAATATACTGCTTTCTGTAATATACATATGTTTATGAGTTTCTGTTTTCAATGAAAGTCATTAAAGTATGGGATCCTTAATGTTCACATCACAGAGGTTAAGAATTTAGGAATTCTCTGGTTTCATTTATGGGCTCTGAATATTTCTATCTGGGTAGCCTTGTTCAAGTTATTTTCTCTCTTCTGTACCTTAGTTTTCTCATCTGTAAAATAGGGATAATCATAGCTTGTTATAAGAACCTAAGGAGTTCATACATGCAACTAGAGAATGCCTGCTAAAATAGTAAGCATTCAATAAATGATAGTTTTTTAACTATCTTGAATTTGAATCCTGATTTGTCATTTATGTTGTGTGACTTTTTGCTGGTTTGAAAGGATGTATGTCCCCTAGAAAGGGCATGTTTTAATCTAAATCCCATTTCATAAAGACAGAATAATCCCTATTCAATACTGTATGTTTGAAACTGTAATCAGATCATCACATCAGGTGTGATTTAATCAAGAGTGGTTGATAAACTGGATTAGGTGATGACATGTCTCCACCCATTTGGGTGGGTCTTGATAAGTTTCTGGAGTCCTATAAAAGAGGAAACATTTTGGAGAATGAAAGCGATTCGGTGAGAGCAGAGAATGCTGCAGCCCCATGAAGCAGAGTCCACGAGCCAGCGACCTTTGGAGATGAAGAAGGAAAATGCCTTCCAGGGAGTTTCATGAAACTAGAAGCCAGGAGAGAAAGCTAGCAGATGATACTGTGTTTGACATATGCCCTTCCAGCTGAGAGAGAAGCCCTGACTGTGTTCACCATGTGCCTTCTCATTTGAGAGAGAAACCCTGAACTTCATCAGCTTTCTTGAACCAAGGTATCTTTCCCTGGATGCCTTAGAGTGGACATTTCTATAGATTTAATTGGGACGTTTTCTCGGCCTTAGAACTGTAAACTAGCAACTTATTAAATTTCCCTTTTATAAGCCATTCCGTTTCTGGTATATTGCATTCTGGCAGCTGGCAAACTAGAATATACTTGTTCAAATTACTTATGGAAAGAGGTCAGAATGGTTAAAAAACATGTAGGATGTTAGCATAATTATATATGTGTGTGTATATGCTTAATACATACATCGCTCTCAAAATATGGGCTTTAAGGAAGAAAACATGTATAAAGTACTTAACATATATTATGTATACAGTAAGTGTTAGCCAAAAAAGTATGCAGTATGTATACTTTTGTTAATTTAAATAAAAAGTTTTTAAATTGGAAAAATATATAAACTGTCTTGCTCTTGTCGTTTTAGTAACTTTTACTTGTAAACCAGGAAGTTTGGTGGGTTTTTTTTTTAACTCAAGGAAAATTGAAATGGCTTTCAGAATAAAGGAAAATAATTGAATTTTAAGTGGGACAAGTTATGAAACTCAAACACAAGCACTGCATTGTAGTTCATAGTTCAATAACTTCTTTCCAGAATGCTAAGCCTTTAATGGGACCTTGTTTTCAGAATATTAAATAAAGACTAAGTATACCCTGCTGGGGTTGGGAGGGAGTGGGAGGTTACCTTACATTTTGCAAGGAATTTTCTTCCCACAATGTTTTTGTATCTGAAATCTTATTAAAATCTAGTGTTGTTATTCCAGGTCATATTAGTCCAACTGATGATGTTGGATGTATAAGTGGCCCAGGGACTGGCTATATTAAGGAATTTTGCCTGTGATAATTTAGAAAAGTAGAAATGATCTTATTCCACTGATGTCAGACTAGACATTTTCCCCTCTGTTGGTAATGATAGTTTAGAACAGCTCTCTGCTACTTACATATTCTGTATTGCGTTTTGCTGAGATGAGACTCTAAAAGAGATCTTTTGCTTCTTTCAGAAAGAGAGGTAGATGAAGGAAATGTTATAGCAAAATATTGTGTAAACATAAGCATGAATGTTATCTGTTTATTTGGTTGTTACAGCATGTGTTAAAGAGCTGCTGCTGCCCATTTGCAGCCTTATGTGTTTATTACAGTCTCCCAGTGGCATCTTGAAGTGTCTTTCAGCTAAAAAATTCATGAGTATTATTGGCTTTCAGTCAGAAAATGGAATATGTCTTCTAGTTACTGTCTGATATTCCACTTTGAGGCCATTATACAAAATAAACCTAAGAGGAGAACTTATTGAGAAGTAAGGAATTTTTAGCTTAAACATGTGTTTATACCCTCTTATTATCTTCCATGAACTAAGAAACAGCAAGAGAAGGTAGGTGCTGAAGCCATTTTCCTCAGAAAAGAATAGTTGTAGTTGTAGTTTATGTTATTTTCTGTAATCCTGTAGTCGATTGTAAACTACTCATCTTTTAGGATTGAAAATGGTATCCTAATAATAATAATAGTTTCTGTTTGGTTTATTGCAGTTATTTAAAAAGACAAGTGCATAGTAAGTTGCTCTAAACTAGTGAAGTTGAACTGAGAATTAGTTTCCAAATAAGATATATTTGTTCTGCCTTTGTGGGAAGTAAGTCCCCTAAAAGTCTGCAACTTTTATATATATGATTATATATAATTATATATAATATATATATAATCATTGAGTTTGTATATGCAGACTGTTAATATGTGAGATGAATTAAAATGCTATTGTATGAAAACCAAGAAGTAATATAGTGTCATGTCAAAGATAAGGAAGGTTAAAAGTATTCTTATCATCTAGTAAAAAAAATATTAAGACTTTCAGGGAAATGTGTCATTTTACTAGCTGAATTAGTTTTATTTTTGAAATATGGTATGATATTTTCTATCTCTATGTTAAATGCATTATCGTTTTGCCAGTAGGAAGAAAAAAATGAATTTCTGCATGTTCTAATCCCTCCATTTAATAAATCTGCTTATTTCTAGTTCCATTTTATATACATACATGATGCTTTTTCTTTCTTTGTTCATTTGGTTCAACTATATATCCTCACTTAGTCTATTTACTGCATAGTATATGTGTTTAATTATTTCCAAAGGTTGTGGTCTTTCCAAAATAATGTTTATTTTGGGTAATGTTGACCAGTTAACCCTAACCCTGTTTGCAAAGAGGTATTCCAATTGTCCTTTGTCAATTTGATGTGTTACCTCTGTATCATCTTACTGACTTCCAGAGTTTGGCCCATTCTGTTCTTTCCCCTTCTCAGGCATCCATGCCTAAAAGCACATTTTGTTTATTTAAATATAGATACTGTGTTTTCTTAGACTTATCGATCTGACCCAATATTTTTGTAAAATAAAAGGATCTCTCATGGTACACAGTATGCTTTAAGGGAGAAACTGTTTCAAGTTAAAAATGAGCAAACATTTTCATTGCTGATAAAGAAACAGTGAATGTAACTTTAGTTGTTGAAGTGGGCAGCTGAGCAATGAAGGAGAGGCTCTAAAAGATTATCCTTTCAGATTTGGTTACAGAAATGACAAAGTGTTTAATTTGCTCCACAACCCATGTGGATCTTTGCCCAAATTATGGTGTTTTTAAAATTATCATCATTAGAGCAGTTATGGTTTAAGGAAAAATAATGCAGAACGTACAGAGTTTCCATATGTACATTTTTAATATTGCTTGACTACTTCTCAGTGTTCCACAGTTTGTGAAGAATCACAGTGAAGACATTACAATAGCTTCATTTCTTGACAAGAGACTTCATAGAGGACCTGGAAGGCTCTGGAATAGGTAAAAGCCTTTCTGGTCTCCTATCTGGGGCAAGGCGATTTACGAGGGCAGGTCTTCCTTAGATAGGTGTTGATCAGTTGCTTAAGCGCTGTTTTGGATGACATTTCTAACTTGGAAATTTCATTGTAAATTTATTCTGATGGTAAGGAATTTCAGAGAGGGCCTAATTTATAAAATATTGCTGGGAGCAATTTACTTCAGCATTTTACTTTGATTTCTGTTACTGTGCTAAGGATTTAATTGGCATTGTTCACCTCTGCCTCAAGGTTTAATTACTTCTAAAATTTAAACATTAAATACTGTGGATCTAACTTTTTCTTCTACTGTCTGTCTAGCTTATATAAGTTGAAATCAAAGAATGTAGGGAGGATTACTGTCACGGTGAAAGGAGACTTTTATTATTGATAACAAGAACAAGCAAATTGAAACTTCTTTTCCAATCTTGTCCTTTCATAATACCCCAACATCTGGCAGAAACTGGCTTACTCTCAATGACTGTAATTACCATTAGATACTACCCTTGAGTTTATTCATGTCATTTTCAGTTTTTGTGATTTACATTGAAGAGTCTCAGAACGGAGAGTGAAATACTGGGGAATTTTAATTTCATGTGAACGTTGAAAATGTGCAAAACTTTTAAGAAACTGTTAATTTAGGGCTGATTACAAAATAAGCCCTCAGTTACACCCTTAAGAATTTTCCATTTCCAATTTTAACTCTTATCTGCAAAAATGCATTAAAACTCATCTATCCATACAATTTATTTATTTTAGATGATTTTTCTATGAGTATCTTTTCTAGGAATAGTCATATATCTACATCCATCTACCCATCTTCTTGTCTGTCTGTCTCTCTGTCTGTCTGTCTTTGGTTTTTATTTGTTTCACATCTACCTTGCCCCTATTTTGAGTGGGGAAAAAATGAACACACCTACTCCCACAACACTTTCTATTTTGAATAACCAATAGTTGCTCTGAGCATAGCCTTTAGGGCATAAGAATACCAGACAAAGACATCTAGATTAGAACAGGACAGTTTTTCTTTTATCCCTGCTCCAACCTTAAATTCTCTTCCCTTTCCCCACCCCCATCTCTGAATCTGTGTTCTTTTTGTTTCTCTTGGATGATTAGCAGTGACTCAGATGAGGGAATCTTGAATATTGGCACTCTCCTGTGCATCCCTGATGGAAACCCACTTGAGTGGGGTTTGATCCTGCCAGGCTGTCTTACTATGGCCCAGCAAGAGTACATTCTGCTTTGCTTTGACTTCAGTGGTCTGTATTCCCTTCCCTTGGTTTTTTTTTTTCCCATGGTGGTTTAGAGGTTGATTGGAAGTGTTGTACTGGGGAGACATAACCCAGGAAACAAACGTGTTTGGAAAAGAGGACATATGGGACAAACAGAAAAATAAGGAAGCAAGTATGTTTATAAAGCTATGTTTAGATTTTGAGGAAATGTGTTTAAGGTACTTTCACATAAAAATAAAAGGGAAAACTTGGCACATAAATAACTTACTTCTAGAGAAAATTAATGATTTTTATAAATTACAAATAGAGCGATTTGTAAGCCAACCTTGAGTAGGTACAAGTGAAATATAAACAACCTGCTCAAGTGGTTTTCCTATATTTACACTAGAAAACATTAGCTCTTTGCTGCACTCCTCAATTTGGTGAGGCCCATTCGTTGAAAATGTATCATGCTATCCCTTCATGCAAAGTTACAATTATTAGTATTTACATTCTGGGAAATGTAAAGGTAAGTGCTCTGAATGCTAAGTTAAATCCCCAACCTGGGTACATACAACTTTATGTAACTTTATGTAAAGCATTTATTTAAATTATTTATTGAAAAATTTGCTATTTCACATTTCTGATGGTACTCTTTTAATATACATGCTAATACATTGTGAGAAAATAGCCACATTTGTTAGCAAAATGTATCACATATACCTGCTATATATGGGACATTTTACTATAAACAGATTAATTATATATATATTTTGGTGGGGGGGTTGTGCATGGTCCAGGGATCGAATCCGTGTCTCCCACATAGAAGGCGAGCATTCTACCACTGAACCACCCATGCACCCAGATAATTATATAATATATATATATATATATATATATATATATATTTTTTTTTTTTTTGGTATGCTGTATGGTGGGGTCACATTTCATTGTTTTTTTCATGTGAGTATTATCCTGTTATTGCAGCATCATTTTGTTGAATTTTTGTTTATTTGTTTGTTTTGCTTTTGGGGGGCAAGGGGGAAATGCATGGACTGGGAATTGAACCCGGGTCTCCCGCATGGTAGGTGAGAATTCTACCACTTAGCTACCTTTGCACCCCCCAGATAATTATATTTTGATGATAAAAAAATTTTTAATTTTTATGACTTGTAGAAAGCTGCTTCCAGGGTGAAAATTTCCCAACCATTTGTTGAAAGGTTTCTTAGATTTTATCTGTAATGTTCTTTCATTACATGCTCATGAGTAAAACCATGGGAATTGTGTTTCAGGGGGAAATAAATGGAAATTAATGTTTGTAAGTTATTATCTAAGAAGAGTTCTGGTGTTTAGATTTTCTGTTTTACCTTCTGTCCTTTTATGCCTCCTGTAATGTTTCTATTTAGAGTGATGAAATATTTTGGAAGTAGGTAATATTGATGATGGTTGCACACCATTGTGAATATAATTAATTTCACTGAATTGTACGCTTAAAAATTGTTGAAGTGGCAAGTTTTTTGTTATATCTTAAATAGTGAGAATTGTCTAAATCTGTATATAAATCCCAGTTCTGCCATTTGCTCTTCATCTCAACAACTCTGTGCTATAGGTCCCAATGATTCTTCCTGTTTTACAGATGAGGTAATTAAAGCATGAGAAGTAAAGTTTAAGGTCAGAAGTCTAATGGTCTAACCAAGTGGTAGACTTTGGACCTTACTTCTGGCCTGGTGCTACTCTGCTATACTACTTCTCATAGTCTGTGTTAGAAGATTAAATTGTATCAGAAAGTTGCTTGGTACATAGTAAATTCTAAATGAATAGTAAATAAATACTGTTTACTTCTTATGAGGCCAAATTTATGACCACAGTACAGGACCTCAGTACTTTGTTACTTAGCTCCCACTGGCAGGAAGCTTAGCATTAGTTCTAGCAATTGTACCCGCCCCTGTTGCCCTCTTGAATTGAAGATGTAATTGGTGCAGCCTTCCTCAACTGATCAAGTGTTTCTCCATCCTATTTACATGTGACTCTTTAAAAATTTCCCACTCCTCTGTCCCCTTGGATCAGAGTATTGAGACTGAGCTTCCCACATCATGCCACTGAACCACCTGCTTAGTCTGATTGGTATGTGGCAGTGCTGTGCTGTTCACTCTCAGGTGTTGTTTTCTTTAGCCCACCTTCCTCTTTGTTCTTTATAAACCTGTTGCTCTTCCTTATGTCCTTTGGCCTGCTACTAATTTTGCCCTTCCTCTGATTTTTCCAGTCCAGAAAGTAGAAAAGCCACTCTTATAGAAAGTAAAAAAAAAAAAAAAAAAAAAAAAAAGTGATTTTTGAAGCTCTGGAAAAGATTTTTTAATGTTAACTAAATCTTTGGGGGCTGCATTTTTTTTTCTTTTGCTAAGTAGTTATTAAACAATAACATTTTGAATAACAATCTTCTATTATTCAAGGTTTTCCAGAACCCTATATTAGTCTATTTATTTAGTTCTTATATTTAGAGCGTAAACCTCTTTTACTCTCATGTTCTTTGCATACTTAAATATTTTTTTTTATCTGCTAATAAGAACAAATGTGAAAGCACCAATTCTCTTATTATTTGTCCTTTTATTTTCTTATTGAAAGGAATTCAGCCAGCAGGATCCAGTAATGTTTCCTGAATTTGGGAGATTCATCTGAAGACTTTGGTGATAGCAGCTAGAATCGGTGGAGGGGGAGGGATCAGAGTCAGCAGTGAGTTCAGGGGCTACAGGATGTGAGAGAGGAAGCTGCCGGGGAGTGTGCCGGGAGGATGACTGCCCTAGTGAAAGGGCAGAGCCTGCTGAACAGGGAGGCAGGAAGATCCTCCTCTGGGAGGGGCATTCATTCTGAGGCCTGGGGTTAGGGAGCTCAGGACTAGAGGCTGGAGGAGGATTCCAAATTCAAGAGGCTAAATTTAGAAACATTCTATTTAGTGAGATGGCACTGCCTCTTCCCTGGGTTGGCTGTCATGGGTGAATTATTGCAGCATAGGCTTTACATTAGCCAACCCAAAACAAACTGGGAAGAGCCCCTTAAAACACCTGTAGTTTCCACATGGTGCAAGGTTGCTTCTGAAACTGGAGGCTGGCAGCATAGACCCTGGGCTAACAGATTTTAGTTCCTGATGATGAAATGCGACTCTGGTTTAAAGGGTCTGGAACCAATGAGGTAGGCTTGTTTGATTTTGAAATGTTAATCTTTACATTTGCTTAAGCTTTGAGCAAAGTAAAAGCATAATAATAATAATTTTTAATTAACTTTTTCATCAGAGGTTATACATGTATAACAATCCAAACACTGTGTTAATTATTATTGTTAAATTTCTGAGTGAAGTTAATGTTCTTTTGTTGTTGGTAAATTCATTAGTTATATTATCATCAAGCTCTTTTCACTTTTTTTCCTTCATGTTAGTTGCTGATATGTGTTCAAGATGAGTGGGATGGGAGAAAATACCTCTGACCCATCCAGGGCAGAGACAAGAAAGCGCAAGGAATGTCCTGATCAGCTTGGACCCAGGTTAGACTCTTGCTGAGAAAAAGATTCAGACTTCTCATGAAGGTCACATGTATGCTTCTTTGATATTTTAGAATTGATTTTACTCCTGATCCAAATATTTTATTTTTGATTTTTCTTATTAACAATTAAATCTTTAAATGTCTATTATTTAGCTTATATTTTGAATATGCTAATAAGTTAAAGAGATTATTATTCTTTACAAGAAGATGAAAGCTACATATCTCTTCTGATGTCCCCTGTGTAATTGACTTTTTTTTGTGGGGGTAGAGTTGGGGGTGGGGGGTGAGTGGGTGGTGCATGGCCTGGAATCTAACCCAGGTCTCCTGAATGGCAGGCAAGCAATAGTTGACTTTTTTTTTTTAGTAATTGACTTTTTAAATCAGTTTATTAATTATTGTTTTACATTTCTTCTCTGTCAGATCACAGAATATTATAAAAACAAGAAGATCCTATAGTAAAACAATTTGCTTTTTTTAAAAAAAAAAAAAATGGGTAGGCACCGGGAATCGAACCCAGGTCTCCAGCATGGCAGGCAAGAACTCTGCCACTGAGCCACTGTGGCCCACCCAAACAATTTGCTTTTATACTGAGTTTATTTTTATTGTTTTATTTTTGAATGAGCAAGACATGGTATGTAAAATCTACTTACTTTGGAGTTGAAGACAAGTGTTGCTCTTCAATGAATACAAATAATTTTAAAACAAGTTACATCTCATATATTATCAGTATAAGTTGTTATAACTTCCATGCAAGGTAATTTCACAGTATCTATTAAATGTTTTACATGCATATCCTCTTTGAACTTGGGGTTCCACTTTCAGGAATTTGCCTACAATATACTTCCATGCATAAACATGATGGATGTATGTGAGGTTATTCATTAAAGCATTATTTATTAAGGCAAAAGATAAGAAAAAAAGCTTAAATGTTTGTAGGAAAGTGTTTAAACAGATTATAGCACATCCATATATTAGAATGCTGCAGCCATGAAAAGAATGAGGGCACTCTATGGGTTGATATGGAGAAAATCTTGTTAAAAATATTGTTACAGAGTTTTAGGTGAGTTTTAGAAAAACTGTATATGGAGTGTTACCGTTTATATAAAAAAGGAAGGAAAAGACAGTACATTTGTATTGGTTTCGGATAATTCAGAAACTAGTAGAAATTGTTACTCATTGAGGGTATGAGAACTAGGCCGATAGGGAATAAAGATAGAAGAGAAACTTCACTTTTTTAATGTCTTAAATCATATGAATTATCCAGAGTTATATAGAAAAAGCAACTTCTGTCTAATGGCCAGTAAAATGATGAGCTGGGGAAACAGTAGGGAAGAAGCTAGAAAGAGTCATTAAGAGAGAAAGAGGGGAAGAAAGGGCAAAAAGCCAGTATGTTATATTCCCTTCTCCCCTTCTTGTTGCCAAGTAAAACAGCAAGCCTGTTAAGCTTCTTCTCCCCACATCCCTAGCCTCAGCTCCTGTGCATTAATTCTAGGTTCTCTAGTATTTCTCATATACTAAAACCTTCTGCCTGTCAGGCTGCTCTTACTACTCAGGAATCCTACTTAGGGAAGCAGTTCAGTAAATGGAAACTGTTCTCTTACTTAGTGGTTATGCTGTGCCTTACTGGGGTGGGCTTGTCTCCCAACACTCTCCACACGTTCTAGGTCCTCCCTCTCGTTCTCTCTACTTAATAGACACTGGGAATAAAAATGAGAGTTAGAAAACCCAAATTCTGGTCCCTGCTCTGTCAATAACTCACTGGGTGATCTTGGACAAATATGTAACCACTGTAAAATAGAGACATTGTGTTATATCTTAGGTTTATTAGATTACTAAATAAATTTAATACTTAGTGTCGAATATATGGAAGTTTATTACAAATTTCCAGAAACTAGAACTTAAGATTATTCATAAATAATTGTATATATAAAAATATTAAAACCTGCATTTTCAGTCAGTTTGCTTTTCTTAATTACTGTATTGTTTTGAATGTCTGCTGCACTTGAAAAAATAATTGCATGCTATTTTTATTATCAAAATAAGCTTTTTAGGTTGCTGTTTTATTAAACTCAAATAAAATTGTGCCAGGTTTTTTTTCCCCCTTCCATTAGCTTTTTAAACTTTTGTTGGACTTGGACATTTTGTTTATATTTTTCATGTCATTCAGCTTGGACAGTTATCTGTTACTCAGGGTCAGTTTCACTTTTGTTTCTAGTTGTTCTTATTTTCCTATGTTGCTCTTTTTTTTTTTTTAGCATTATCTTAAAAGTTTGATTTGATTACTAGCATCCAAAAGAAATTATAAAAACTGGTTTTTGCTTTCTTTTATGTTTTACAAAAAAAACATTGAATTTTGTTTATTCCTGTTCCAACTAGGTGAATCTCCCTTTCTTCTGTTGCTAATTTTAAATTAAAATTTTTAAATCATTCCTTTAGATATTTGATAATAAAGAAGATGCCCACTTGTGCCAAGACTCTATTAAGCAAGGTGATGAGCAGAATAGTCCAATAGGAGACAGTAAGCGTATTGAATAAATGATCAAAGTAAATACTTAATTACAAAGTAAGATACATTTCATTAAATAAAAATATGCGACACATGAGACAGATATTTTCAAAAATGTTTTCCCCAATTGTTTCTATGTTTATATAATTAACTTTTTGTTTGCTATCTTTCAGTGTTAGAACTTGTTTAAAGTGGTTATATTTATTTTTTCAGAATATATTTTTCAAATTCATAATAAAAATGTGTTTCTTCTTTTTAGCCCCAAAAGGAGCACTGAGAAACGTAATCGTGAACAGGAAAATAAATATATAGAAGAACTTGCAGAGCTGATTTTTGCAAATTTTAATGATATAGACAACTTTAACTTTAAACCTGACAAATGTGCAATCTTAAAAGAAACTGTGAAGCAAATTCGTCAGATCAAAGAACAAGGTAAGAAGACTTGAAGTAATATTTTGGAGAGTTTAATTTCTGTTTTTTTTCTATCTGAGAAATCCTCTCAGAGTCCTTTTAATTCATTTCTTATGCTTAAATTATTGGCGAGGAAATGATGTCACAGGGCAAGATGAATGTCAATATCATTGAAGTGGTTTATAAATAGGCTTTATATAAAATTCAACCATTTCCTAAGGACAGAGGTGACAGGGTGGTATAAATTTTCATTTAGTAAAACTAAATTGGGTGCCCACCGATTCTCCTCTCCCCCTAGTCTTAACGTTTTCATAGCTGCACAGAAGTGACTGCATAAACTGCAAGTGAGGAACCAGTTATAGATGGAAACCAGAAGTGAGAAGTGAAACACGTCTTGTTTCAGCTAGTCAGCAAATTTGATTAAGTTTGAACCACAACTGGCCAGCCACTGGATTAGAATTTCATATCCTATATGACAAGAGATTTGAAAGGCCCTAACTTCTAGTCAGAATTCTTTTGTGCAGTTGAAACAGAGAACATGGCAGCTTTCTTCCTGGGGTTTTCTTTTTTTCTAAGATCATTTTCTGTCTCTCTTCTTTAGTATTTTTGCCTACGGAAAAAAAAATTAAATAATATTTTTAAAAACACATTTGACATGGTAGTACTAAAAGTAATCTTTATTAGGCAAGTGTAAACAGTGTCTCAGTGCTCAAGGCCAGTATATGCTCTTGAAGTATGTGTTGCTGCTTCCCTTCAGGGCTAGGGAGATTGTTATCTCTTATAATCTGCTTTGGGATGCATCCTCTTAGATTTCATATTTTTACTCTCCCTTTTTTAGAATATTCAAAGGAGGTTGATCTAGAAAAATGTTTCTGTGTCTTCATAGGTTTATGAGCCTGAAACTTTGCCTGCTCCCATCTATCATAAAATCATACATAGACCATTCAGCTAAATTCTATATAAAACAGTTTTATAAATACAGTTCTGACTTCCAAGCAGTAAAATTTATACATATGGCATAGATAACCCAGTTTCTAATACCAGCCAACTCTGAAAATCAGTTTTTATTTCCAGGTTTCTCCATCAAAATTTTATCACCATAACATTCATCCAGTGGGGTTTCTTCTTTCAAGGCCTATCTCAGTCTCCCTTCATCTGTCTCCTTTTTCTTTTCCTCTTGAGTTCACTAATGTTTTGTACCGATTATCAAAAACTCAAGTTTTAGCCTCAGTTTTGACATTTTTTTGGTGTCCGCAACTGGATAAAATAATATTCCTAGAGCTGTTAAGAAAATTAATTGGTTAAGCTTTTATAGTACTTTGTAGTTGCTGTGTTTCTGGGTGCTAAAACCATTACAGTGGAGATATCATTAAGCTTATTGTTTCGAGTTTCTAAAGATTTGAATGATACCATTTTGGAAACATGGCAGTTATATAATACTTTCACATTTAAAATAATTACATATACTTTTGCCACTATCTGGGTCTTGCGCAATTTTTTTAAATTTTGCAAAACCTTGGTAATTCTGCCTTCAAACCATAAAACATAGTTAAGATGTGTCATGCTGGGACTGTGCCATACCTGAACTGCATTTTTAATCCCAAGGCTGCATACCACAGTCACCCAAGGACCAACAATAATAAACACCCTGTCATATCTTATTCTTATAATAATCTTCCTACTAATTCAGAAAGCAAGATGTTTTGAAATAAAAGCAAAAGTTAAATACCAAAATAAAAAGCACAGATATGCAACTAATCTAATATTTTCAGAATATTACTTATTTAATAAATTGTTTTTTTAAAAAAGAACATAGTCTTTAAAGTTAAATATGAATTCTCGTTATAGTGGTGTTTCCTGGTTCTGCCATTTATAAGTTTTCTGAACTGAGTTTCTGAGACTTAGTTTTCTTTTCTAGAGATTAGTGAAAACACTTAGGTTGCACAGTTTTTGAAGAAATTATGAACTTTGTAAACATGCCCGGCAAGTGCCTGTGAAAGCAAATGTTCAGCTGATGTTAGCCTTCTTTCCTATATTAAACGGAAAGCACCTTCTTTTTTTTGCCTATGCTGTGATCTTCAGACAATGAGCTCTTTCTTCAGGTGGAAAATGACCCAAAAAGATGGAGTATGGTTTTTACCCTTTATAGTGATTTAAAAAATCCTTATCAGGTCATCTGAAGTAAATTATTCTTGTGCTAGAGAACTCTGCACAACCTGTATATACCATTCTACCTGACAGCCAGCGAAGGTTCAAGAGCAACACATCAGGCATGCCTAAACCCTTCTTTCTCACTCTTGCTCCCCTCGCCCCTCATTGGTCTTCCTACCAGTTCATAAATAAAATCCCAACTACGATTTTCATGTGTTATTTCTACTTAATTTATATTTCAGTCACAGATGTCAACCGAATAAAATAAATCTGGGAGCTCAGGAGAACTGATTTAGAAAACTTTGTCAGCCAGCCGTGGTGGGGCTCTTGAACTCAAGTCTGCCTCTCTAATTAGCTGTTCTGCAAGTTCCCAAAGGCTTTACAAATGAAGCGAGATAAGAAAGGATGCTTTAAATGGCCTAAAAGACAGGAATATAAAGAGAAAATTACCAGCTATTTAAATGAATGAGCATTTTCTTGTTTACAGCACTTTGTAAGGCACATTGCTAGCCTTCCAAGAGCATTCTAACTGAAATGGACATGTAGAAACAGAGCAAGTACATACTCGAGTTCAATGCTAATAGTGTAATCTCCCTTTAAGTTTAGAATACCATAAATGATGATCTGTTTTCTTTGGTCCATATCCATTGACCCTTAGTTAGTAAAATAATGATAGATATCTTTTGAAAATTTGTAGGAGCAGCTAAGACTATCTATGGAAAATACATGGTGATTGTCCTATACTCTTATACAAACAAAATTGAAGTAAAAAGGGACTAAGACATTTAGGAGAGCTTAAAAAAATCAATAAATTTATATTGCCCTGCTATGTGTTTAAATGATATCTCCTCTACTACTCCGAAAGTAGCTACATCTTTAATTTTGTTAAAATAGTGATTTAAATGCAATTTTCCTATTTGTAAACCTCTTGCCACTTCATTTAAAGCTACTTTAGTGCAATGCATTTAAATACAGGATATACTTATCACTTAATAGACAACTGGTTTCAAACTTTCAAAGTTATTTTTCTAAAAGTAGTATTAGTGA
Source organism: Myrmecophaga tridactyla (assembly GCA_004026745.1). Lineage (NCBI taxonomy): Eukaryota > Metazoa > Chordata > Mammalia > Pilosa > Myrmecophagidae > Myrmecophaga > Myrmecophaga tridactyla. The sequence continues at coordinate 39,632 of PVIY010016408.1, forward strand.
ATAGCTGCAAGTATGAAAAAGTATGTTTCAAAAATCTTCATTGGTACGAGCTAAATTAGGGAGAATATCACTCGTTGTATGAAGCAGCCTAAAAGAGCATAATGTTTTCTCATTGTGATTATCCAAGTGATATATATATGTTTTTATTAGCGACATTGTGAGTTTACAGAAAAATCGTGCATATAATACAGAGGTCCTATATACCACCCTATTAATAATACCTTGTATTAGTGTGATGCATTTGCTACAATTCATGAAAAAATAATTTTGTGATTGTACTATTAACTATAGTCCATCTTTTGCAATAGGGTTCACTATTTGTCTTGCATATCCTATGTTTTGTGGGGTTTTTAAAATTTTAATTCTAATAGCATACAACTTAAAATTTCACCTTTTAACCACATTTGTGTGTATAGTTGTGTGCTGTTAATTAGATTCACAATGTTGTGCTATGGTCACTACTAGTGATAGAATTTTAATGTGTAATGCCAGTATGAGAACATTGAGATTCCATATCCGTTTTATACTTGTGAATTTTCTCTACCATTGAGGACATCAAAACATCTTTAAAAAGTATTTATAGAGAGGGCTGAGGGCCATAGTGAGTTTTTAATCTGCTCATGAAGGGTGATTGTTAAATTTTTGGGAATTTCACAATCATTATTAAAAATTGTGTACATAATTAAATAAATTACTTTTAAAAAGGTAAAGAAGACTAAAGACTCATCATTTCCCAATTATTTTACAGCATTTTGCCATTATCTGTGTTCTAAAGTCCATCTGTGGCTTTAATCTACATGGTAGAAATACCACATGATAGCTGCTACTATGCCTCTCTTCTTAGCTCCACATTCAGTGATGTCACATTGGTAGGTGGAAATTAGCCATGGACAGAAAATTCACACCATGGAAAATTGGTAAAACCTACAAATAAGGGCTTGATTTATTGTTTTGTTGACTGTCACTTTAGACTTAAAGTAATGGAGAAAGTGCTAATATTTAAACCTAAGTAGCTGTTACATTGTAAACAGCACAAAAAAGGAAATATTTGAATGTTTTTTCCCAGTTCAGTAAAAAAGTCCCTCACAAATTGGCACACAAGTGAATTTCCATGTGCCACATACATCTTAATTACTTCACTTTTGCCTTGTTAGCATAAATGAAAATTTCAGTCAGCATTCATATGTTGGAACTATTCTTTTTCATTGTTGTAATAATGTGTTTACTACCATAGAAGAGTTTGGCAAAATTCCACAAAAGCATTCTGTGAGAATCAACTGGCTATATGGAATTTGCAGTCGAGTCTTATATAATTAATCATTTATAATTGTGTGCTCTACCTATCCTTTATACCATATACCATATAAACTTGTTATCATACTTATTCTTTCATTTTTCTCCAAAGCTGTTTTTTAAATATTTCCCAGCATACCACTGGTAGTGGTGGTTGGTGATGGGAACAGTTAGTATTCTTGTAGGTTGGTAAGTCAATGTAGAAATTTACAAACTAAAATAATTATTTTATAATTCAAGGAAATCATAATGGAAATAAGACAACTGTAGCTGATACAGACAAAATATAGAGCCTAACATTATATTTTTCCTTCTTATTCTTTTTCTCCAAATTTAAATGCATAAAGTTCTTATGATGCTAAGTCCCTAATTCGTACCTAGGCCTGGGTTCTGGAAAGATGGTGGAATAGGATAGGTCAGTGACGTTCACCCCTGCTTCAAGGAACAGCTAGAGAAGTGGCAGGAATGCAACTGGGATGACAATTCCAAGGTATAAGTGACCTGGGAGGGTCTTCTACAAACATAAGGAGGCCCTCGTTGCAGAAGTTGAAGGATCAAGATGCTGAGAACCAGAGACCATCCAGCTTCTGCAAACAGCCTAATGCACCGCTTTCCAAATGGAGGCCTAGAACCCTTAGGAGTGCACAGACAGAGAGGTGGGGGACAAGTAAGCCAAGCCATGTTCCTTGAACTTGCTGCCCTCACGCATACTACCCCTACCCTGTGATTTTCCCCCACATCCCATGCACCTGAATTCCATCATTCCCTCATCACAATACTCCAAGTACCCCTGCCCCAACCCCCTAATCCCATGCACCCATGCCCCAAACCAACCCTGGCCCCAGGCGTGCACATGTATGCCCCAGCCCGACCCACCTCTCCTGCAAAAGCACACAGTCTTACCCTGCCTCTGCCTCTCCTGAGACCCATGCACCCACACCCAGCCCCTTGACCTCCCTCTCCCCTTTTCTGCCCCCTGTAGGCGGTCGCCTGCGCATCCAGACTGCTGGCACTCACCATCATGCCCAGGCCACACCTGCCCCCACCCCATACAGAGTGCAATCCTACCCCGAGCCCTCCAGATCTGTGTGCCTGTGCACCTCTGCCACACCCCCCAGCTCTGGGCAAATGCTAACTTGTGCATATGTGCCGTACCTGCTTCCAGCCCACACAGAAACCACCCCACCCTGCTGCCCCTGAGCTCTGTACTCATACACACCAGAGACCTGCACTACAAGAAATACTAAAGGGAGTTCTGTCAGCAAAAAAAAATCAAGAAAGGGAGGTCTGGAGGAGGGCACAGAATTGAAAAGTACCAGTAAGGGTAACTTAAAGGATAAAAAGAGAAAGAGGGAAAAGAATATATAGACCTAACAAAATCCAAAGGTTAAGATGATGGACTCAAGAAATGCCTTTATAGTAATAACTTTGAATGTCAGTGGACTAAATTTACCAATTCAGAAATACAGATTGGCAAAATGAATTAAGAAATATAATCCAGCTATATGCTTCTTACAAGAGTCTCATCTTAGATCCAAGGATACAAATAGATTGAAAGTGAAAGGACAGACAAAGATAATCCTCACAAGCTGTAACCAAAAAAAAGTAGGAGTAGCTATACTAATACCAGACAAACTAAACTTTAAGTGTAAACACATCATAAGAGACAAAGAATGATACTATATATTAATAAAAGAGACAATTCACCAAGAAGAAGTAACAGTCATAAATGCTTATGCTCCCAATCACGAAGCTCCAAAGTACATGAGACAAACATTGGCAAAACTGAAGGGAGCAATAGACGTTTCAATAATAATAGCAGGAGACTTCAATGCACCACTCTCCTCTATAGATAGAACAACCAGACAGAACAAGGAAATGGAGAACTTAAACAATTTGAGAAATGCATTAGACCTAACTGACATGTAGGTCATTACACCCCAGAATGCCAGGATATGCATTTTTCTCTAGTGCTCACAGAACATTCTCCAGGATAGATCATTTGCTGGGGCACAAAACAGGTCTTTATAAATTTAAAAACATTGAAGTTATTCAAAGCACTTTCTCTGATCACAATGGAATGAAGCTGCACCTCAATAACCACCAAAGGATGAGCACTTTCAAAAATATATGGAGATTAAATAACACACTCTTAAACAACCAGTGGGTCAAAGAAGAAATTGCTAGAGAAATCAGTAGCTATCTGGAGACAAATGAAAATAAGAATACAGTGTATCAGAATTTATGGGATGTGGCTAATCATATGAACCCAGTATCTGGCTTCATGTTTGTGACTTAATTTCGTAATTCTAAAAGGGAGATGATTAAAGTCACTTCATAAAGTTCCTGTGAAGATTAATTTGATAGTTAGCCTAGGAAGAATTAATAGTTTATTAATCTTATTTTTTCTGACATCTGTTTTTGATGGCATCCATTAATAAATCTGTTTTCTTTCTAAAGATTCAATATTGATAAGGAAACAAATAATTTTCAAATATTTTATCTATTATAATGTTATTAAGTCTTAATATTCTTACAGTGTTGATTCCTTTTATTTTAATACAGAAATAAGTGAGCAGAAACTTATCTAAACTATTCAGTCAGAGACAGAAACAAGAAACATATTAATTACTTGGTGTCACTGCACTTTGACCCCTCCCACCAGCTCCAGTGCTCCTTCTTGACCTTGACTGCTTCTTCCTTGTCCACAGTTACTTGAATGACATTTGCAAAACTCTTGAAAAGGAAAGGAGTCTTTCATTTTATCCTTATTTTGCTCAGCGTAGGAAAGAATTTGGCCTTAGCTTACACTTGTAGATCTCAAACTGTTACGTTTCTTTGTACCTAGAAAGAAATGAAATGGTATTTCTTTGATGATATAACTTATGGTCAAGAACATGTCCTTCATTTTGCAGTTTTAATGAAAATAAGATATTTTATACCACTGGGCTGCCTGTAGTTCACTTTTCTACACTTTCACTTGGATAAATGGCTCATATCACTAAAAATCCTTGTTTGTGAGCAAAAGTAGAAAGAATTGCTTTGGTCGTCTTAGAATCCCTTTTGATTTTATTTTATACTTTTAAGAATATGGCAGTTTTTTTGCTTAACAGCTTTCAGTTGAAGACTTAAAGAATTTCATTTGTTTTAATGCTTTAGGATTGTAACAATTTATGATACTGAGTTCTCATTTCAACACTTAAACTGGCCTATACACTCTAATAGAGTATAGGCATCCTTTGTTTTCTTGAAAAGAAATTAATTCTGCATGCCCACTGTTGTATTCATTTCATTCATGAGCAAACATTCATTCAATAAAAATTTTTACTAAGTAAAAACTGTATGCAAGCCATATTGTCATTTGCTGTGGAGATAACCAACTATCAGTTAAGTACGTGGTTCTTTTCCTTGGAGCTTTCACTAATTTGGGGGAAAACAGCCTGTAACCTACCTGTAATGTAAGACAGAATTAAATAAGTGATAGAGGCATAAGTAATGAATTGTGGGACTGTAGGCCAAACTGGAAATGAATATGATTTAAGAAACTAAAGTAGACTATCACGTGTTTGTATTTGGGCTTTATTCTAAAGGCAATAGGATGGTAAGCAGTGTAGGTATTAGGAGAATGTGACATAAAATGAGAGGCTGCTAATAACCATATCCCACAGAGTGGGCTTAAAGCTGTCCACCCTGGCTTTAGACTCTGGAGATACTTTGTATTAGGATGGGAAACCCCCATTATGGGGAATCTAGAGTGAATGAAAATAGAAAGTCCCTTGGCGTGGAGAATTCATCAAATCTCTTGGTCTGAGTAATTTAACCTGCTGCTATATTCTTATAGTCTGTTTCACCAATATGTATAGAAATGTGCATATCTATAATTTGTTCACTGTTAAAGATTAGATTTTTATATAGTAATTTAAACATAAGAATAAAAAAAGATGTAAGGGCACAAATACATCTATTTGACTATTTTTATTATTGTCACTCTAGTTGATTTGGATTTAAAGAACATTTTTTTTAGGGTTTGTAACAGATGATTAAGAATAATTCTGTTTTCCCAACCGGTTGTACTGGTAGAACAAGGAAGTGATGTTTTTGTGGACTTCATACGAAGATGGATTATATAATAAATTATTATTCAAGAGACTGTTTTAATTGGTCCTTCTAACAAGACAATTTGAAAGCATGAGAATCTGATCCCATACTGCAGCACAAAATACTTTCTACAGTCAAATATCTATCATGGATTGTTGAAAGTACCCATAAGCCAAGAATCTGTTGAAGCAGTTCTGAAGTGCAGGGAGGATAATCCCTTGAGGCAAGGATGATGTCATTCATTAAATGAGAGAAAACCACAAATGGCATTATGATCTACCTTCTAGTCATCTTAACATCATTTCAGCCATTTCTCATGTTCCCCTAAAGAAGGTTCCCAAAGGCTTTTATGACATTAGACTTCCTTATGTAGGTTACAGGGAAAGACGAGGTACAGAGTATGGCCTTAATAGATATACCTGTCATCTCCTTATCTATAGTTTTGGAGCAGACAAGTAAATGTACCTCTGTATGTCATTTACCAATTCTTTCCTCCTTATTATCATTGTTGACTTCGAAATATTTTAGCTCATCTCTGCTTAGAAAATGTTCATATTTGTTAATTATAGCATCATCTCTCTGTGGTAAAAAGTGTAAATGTTTTTTTTTCTGTCCTTCCCATCTTTCTCACCCCCATGTCTTTGAAGTAATTCAAGGAAAACAATTATTGTGTTCTTCATCTCAGCTTTGTTGGAAAGAAATGTTGACTCTCACAGCTTATGTTTTGCCATTTATGCAACATCCATGAATAATTTACCTTCTATGACTTTGGACTTTGTGATTATAATTGTTAGTCCAGCTTTTACTCCAGAGCTGGCCTTACCAGCATATCATATCTTGAATCATTTTGATAGAGGTTTTCTAAGAATATGATATTTTCATACAGGTTTTCTAAGAATAGAGGATACTTCACAGAATACAAGAATTGCAGTTTTGCTTATAATACTTGATTTAATAGGTTTTGGATACCAGTTAACTTTAATCTGAAAGTTGATTTTTATTTGACTTTTTAAAGTAAGATTTTTAAATATGTTGTTAAACAGATTGAACATTTGCTTACCCAGGTTTAAAGTACTCCATTGTCCTTTTTAGAAATCCTATAAGTATAGTATTCTGTCTTTGCCTGCTGGCCTCCATATCCCTCTTCCACTTCTGTCCACCAAAGGACAGTTGCACTGTCAAAAGATCTATGTTACCATCATTATTATCATCGTAATAAGCTCAGCAGGTGAAAATTCCCCGTCCAGTTCTCAGTTGTGTCAACTGGTTAGAAGTGGGTAGTGATGTGTCAAATTTCATTTGTTTAGTCAAAAAATAGTGCATAAGTGAGCATGCGAGGTGGTTGCTGCCATCCTGGATGGAGCGGATAAGTGAGAACTATGTAAAATACACCTCTGGGGTACGACCAGCATGTTCTGGGAGGTACGTAGTTTTGCCTGGAGTTCATGGAAGATGCTCTGTGACATTTCAGCTAAAAATGGAAAGATAAGCTAGGCCCATAACATTGAGTTCTGATAATATTTAATACAAGTGTATGTAATTTATAAATATGTATTTTTGTATGCATTATATATCCATATAAAAATACCAATAGGATGAGTTATCAAAGAGGTTTCTTCTAGAGTATCCTTGCCTTTTTGGCTTATGGTGGTTGTAATTAATTTTAAAGCTTACAGGAGAGTGAATAGGAATAGCATATTTTTCTGGATTCTTTCTTGCTCTGGCTATCCAACCATCCTTCTATTAGGCACACCCTGTACCTTGGTTACTCTTTAACCCATAGCTGCACAGCTTGTGTGCCATTGTTAGATAAACTATGGATTTCATTTTGGCTTATAATATCATAGTTTAAATTTTTTTTTAATTTCCTTAATTTCATGTAAACTCTTTGGAGAGACCAAAGCTTTATCATTTTTATATCCTTTTCCCTAATACATTACACGTAAGAGGTACTTAATAAGTATATGTATAATATGAACAAAAATTAGAAAATATGAAAGCAACAAGAAAGTCAGTTTTCTCCAAATGCTTCATGAAGTAAATAAGTAAAATAATGAAAATAAATAAAAGATAGAAGGTATTTAAGAATCACCATTAACCACGTGTCATTTTAAAATAGCACCATGTAAAATAAATTCTAATGGTATAGTATAAAAATGACCAGTGAGTGTGCCAAAATTGTACTTTAAAATGGTGATTTCTCATTATTTTGCCTTTATATTCAGGACGCCTATACTCAGACACCTCCTGTATGCCATATACTGTGCTAAACTCTGGAAATACAAAGAGGACGATAACCTTGTTCCTATCTTTTGGGAAGTCTGAGTTTCATGCAGGCAACAAAGAAATCATTAAAGACCTTTTAAAATAGCTTGTGTCCAGGATATACACATTATCCTCCTCGATTTGGTAACTTACCTTAGAGGAAACCTGTGTTTGTCCAGCTTGGCCTTTGACTACATTTAATAAGTTGAGAAAGCTGATATTTGGGCCAAGGAAAAAAAAGAAATAGTTATTTGTGAATCAGCAAGTGATATATATGGCAAACTAGGAAAACAGAGTAGAGAAAATACAATTTTGACAACTAAGAATAGATTGAGGTCCATTTATGTGGTTTTCTAGTTTGCTAGCTGCCAGAATGCAGAAACGGAATGGGTTTTCAAAAGGGGAATTAAATAAGTTACAAGTTTACAATTCTAAGGCTGAGAAAATGTCCCAATTAAAAAACAAGTTTATAGAAATGTCCAATTTAAGTCATCCAGGAAAAGATACCTTGGTTCAAGAAGGCCGATAGCCTGATGATGTTCAGTGTTTCTCTCAGCTGGAAGGGCACATGGCAAACATGGTGGCATCTGCTGGCTTTCTTGTGGCTCTACCAAAGGGACTCACTCCAAAATGTTTCCTCTTTTAAAGGATTCCAGTAAGCAACTCCACCTTCAGTGGGTGGAGACACACCCTCATGGAAACAATCAAAATGCTCCCACCCAGCAATATTGAATAAGGATTAAAGGATATGGCTTTCCTGGGGTCCACCACAGATTCAAACCAGCACATATGGGTAATATTTAAGTGTGAGACTCAGAATGCTTTGTATCCAGGGCTAATAAACAATACATTTTTTCTTTATTAATGTTATTATAATGTTATATAAATATATCTGCCTACTATTTTCAGATACCTTTTCATCTCTTTTGAAAGCCTTCTGTGTTCTGTACTTAATATACATTACCTCTGATTGCAAAACTCCTTCTGGCTTAGTATTATTATGTGTATTCATAGATAAGGAAACTAATATGCTAACACAACAGAGAGAGATAGGAATAGTAAGGTAGGGATCTTCAACTAGTAAGTGACATTGCAGTTCAAACCATGATTTGTTGGTGATTCTGAACCCTGTGATATTTCTAGTATGTTCCATTACCTACCTCTGAAAATTGTGATCATGTCTTCAACTTTTCATTTATTATGAGAGGAAATGGTGTTTTACAGACAAAAGTAACACACTCAAAAACCAGAATAAAAGATTTATGGTACTCATTGCTGTGTTATTATTGAGTAGTTTCAACACATTTAAAGTAGGGATTTCAGTGATGCTGGGTTAGGTGTCGTTTCATTCAATATCTTAAATCTTACAAAGAATGCAGTTAAGGCTGTGAAGTATTTTAGGTTGAAGAACTACTGCAGCATATAACACCTCTACATTATAATTTTCTGTAACCCAGATTCCTTTGTGTTCTACCATTTACATATTTCTAGCCAGCCTGCTTTGATTTCTGAGGAACATCTTGCAATATAGTCTTTTTATAGTTATCTCTTAATATCAAAGGATGAAAAGGAAAAAAAAGAAGATTGTTATTCTTTTCCCTTAGATGCTGAAGTGTTGATCAGTGAGAAGAATTTCCCATCCATATGAAAACCTTCTGGATATTGTTGCTGTATGCCCCTGAGCATTCACATTTCTCTGTGGTCTCAGAGATAACATAGGATAGGGATATATCAGTGCCCCTTATGCCAGTCCTTCTTGGCAAGTGTTTAAGGGACTGCATTTAAGGGACATAGGAATACCAGGAACAGTGATCTAATAATTTGGTTGCAGAGTGAACATACAGAACATAAAAACATAATTAAATTTACAACTGAAGAGCCAGTGAGTGACATAAAAAATAAAGGAAATACGAATTTGCAATGTAATCTTTCAAAGGCAGAGCTACCCTGAAGCTAATGAAGCTTAAGCTTTAGGAACATTTATATTCTCGGTCCCTGTGAGGACTGGAAGTTGTAAAGCGTTCCAGGTAGGGAAGCCACCTTTCCACCAGGAAGCATATCAACATAAGCATTTCAGATAATTTTCTCAGGAGCCTCCAGAAGAAAGAAATTTGAATCTTCGAAGTTCTAGTATTTTACTGCTATTTCTTTTCTCATTCTGTGTAAATATTCTTTTATACTTCGTTTTGTATTCTTAAGGAAAGCCCCCTTTTGCCAATTGTTAAGCACTCCAGGCCCTATAATATGTAAGTACAGCGGCGCACGCGCGGTCATGGCGCAGGGGCAGCACAAGTTCCAGGCGCAGAAGCCCGCGAAGAGTAAAGCGGCCGCGGCGGCTTCGGAGCGGAGCCGTGGGCCGAAGAAGGGAGGCCGTCTTATCACCCCCAAGAAGGCACGCGTCGTACAGCAGCGGAAGCTCAAGAAGGACCTGGAGGTCGGGATCCGGAAGAAGGTCGAGCATGATGTGGTGATGAAAGCCAGCAGCAGTCTGCCCAAGAAGTTGGCCTTGCTGAAGGCCCCGGCCGGCAAGAAGAAGGGAGCAGCCTCCTCCAACAAGGCGCCCTCAAAAGGAATATAAATGTTCCTAAAGCTTAAGCTTCATTAGCTTCAGGGTAGCTCTGCCTTTGAAAGGTTACATTGCAAATTCGTATTTCCTTTATTTTTTATGTCACTCACTGGCTCTTCAGTTGTAAATTTAATTATGTTTTTATGTTCTGTATGTTCACTCTGCAACCAAATTATTAGATCACTGTTCCTGGTGCTGGGTCTGTGCAGGTGACCACACAGGCTGCCCTGTGCACAGAGGAACCCTGCTCCCATGGCTGGGTGGCACCCGGAACTGCAGAAGAGCCTGGCCCTGAGCAGGGGGCCTGTGAATCTGGAGTGTGGCCGGCTCCCTGGGGGCTGGAAGCTGCAAGAGTGCTTTCACCGGGCTCCTGTGTCCCCACTGTCCCGCTCCACGTCCCACCTGCAATAAAAGTTGGCTTTGTTGGCCAAAAAAAAAGTAAGTCCATCCTGACACTTAAGCAAAGTCTATAAAATCTGCTAGGTCAGAAGGTAAAGGGTCAGCTACCAGAGGGAGCTTACTGATGTGGAGGGCTTAATTTGTGTCAGGAGTTAAACTATTTACTTGTATTTCCTTGTTTTATTCATGCAACACCCCTGTATAGTAAATTTAGTTATCTCCATTTTACAGAAGAGGAACTAGAACCAAATCTTCCTTGCTTCAAAGCCATCGTCTTCTGGTGAAGTTGAAAATAAACAGCTGCTTTCTCTTGTTCTTTTCCTGCTACTTCGAAGAATTTGTGAAAAGTGAATTGGTTAAATATGGTATCAGCTGGAATTTAAGATAAATTGAGGTACTGTGGCTTAGTTATTAGGAAGAATTTTTTTGTAGATCTCTGTTTCACAACTCTTAAGGCAGATCAGCTCTTCTTATTGGGATAAAAGATGATAAAAGATCCCAAGAAAATAGAAAGTTGTTGTCTAGGCCAAAAAATACTTGTTTGTTTTTAGCCAGAAAATTGGATACCAAGCCTTTTTTTTTTTTTCACGTGGAAAGCCATTGGGAATCGAACCCGGGTCTCTGGGATGGCAGGCGAGAACTCTGCCACTGCGCCACCATTGCCCACCAAATAATTATTTATTATTTTTTTTAAATTTATTTTAGAACATTCATTTAGTACTCTGATGTGAGCAGATGAGACTTTTCTTGTCATAGAGAATGTTTCATCATCTTATATGCCCATCCTATTTGTGCATGCAGCCTTTAAATATTCAGTAGCTCTGGCCTTGTTAAGAAGGTGCTTTCCCCATTTCAGGAAATATGTCGGGAGCAAAGCAGATTCTGCTGACAGTCACTGTGACCGCCCCACTATTCGTTGCACTGCTGCTCAGAAGTAAAGAAATTGAATCTGAAGGGCATATTTCACACAGTACTTAGCTGTCTAAGTGACCACACAGAACATATTTTAACTTGTGCTCTGTAAAGGAAGTATATAAAATACCAACTTCCACTCAGAAAGGAGATTTATTTATTCTGATATTTAAATTTTAAATTAGATCACCCAGGAGAGCAAAATTGTTCCATTAAAATAGGTATGGATTCTGCTCCTCCAGTGTTAGAGCTTGATTGCCTATAATAGATTTAATCCTTTTTGGCCTATCCATTTTAGAAATAAGACATTTTGTCTTGTGGAAGAAAAGTGGAATAAACAATGCCAGTACCCAGCATGATGCTATTTCCCAAACAGTAATTACAAAGATGCCTTTTCACACCAGTTAACACCAGATGGTGGACATCACAGAATTCTCAGTTCAATGATTCTTTATTCCTTATTTAAGCTGGTATGTATATGCTTAAGGCATATACATACCATCATTTTGCAAGATTCCAAATCTTGTATTTATCTTGTTATATCTGATAAAAGAGAAAAGGAAAGGAAAAAAAAGAAAAAGCAAGCCCTATTGGAATTGAAATGATTTATCTTCCT
>PVIY010016409.1:0-51752 GCA_004026745.1 Myrmecophaga tridactyla
ATATTTTTATGAACTTTGGTTTTATTTGATCTGCTCCAAAAACCTGTTTTACTTTTGAAAATTTTAAGTGATATAGAACATAATGAACATCATTGCAATTTGGGGAATTAACATGTTTAAAGACCCAGATATACATAGAAGTATATAAGATACCCAGAAGCATATAAAAGTGTTAGTAAATAATAAAAGTTAACTGAAACCTCTCTAACATGTACTTTCTCCTTCTCCTTAATAAACTCTACTCTAACAGGTACTCTCTCTTCTTCTCTAGTAAATTTTATTACTTATTCCTACTGGAATAAAGCTAACTGAACAAAGTTCTAAATGACTTACTATTTTAGAACATCCATTTCTTAAATAGTATGAAGCTAAATGTTTTAAACCTATTACTGCATTCTTGGTAGTGATCTTAATGGAAACGTCCATTTTATGGACCTTAATGTAGAGAAGAGCTCTTTTAATTTATAAAATTCTCCAGATTGGTGCTTTCTGACTATTGGTTAAAGAAATATTTAATTGATCTATAAATCCATCTATGAATTGGTGTTCAATACATGATGAACATTAAAACATTTGGTTAATAAAAGCTGACAGACACTAATGGATGACTCAGTGGATTAACAGTTAGCATGGCATCTTGCTGGGTCCATGCTGTTCATTTCTATCCTGGGCTTGAAAGATACAAAAACCACATTCAAGTCTTTAAGTACATTTAACTGAAGTGGTGAGAAACACATGATGATATATCTCAGCAAACTATTGAACTCGTGAGTTTATCTTTCAGTTGCTCCACTCCTTCAAGCTGTGGATATATAAAAGTGTTAGCCTCGGGACGAGTAGTTGGAGTGTCACCAATGTTTGATGAACAAAAAGATTACCAGTGATTCCCCCCCGCCCAACAAAGAAAATGTTTCATTTTTATAACACTGTCTCACCAGTTCTTAATTAATACAATGCACAGGTGGTGCAAGGGATTACTACAGTAAATCACAAAAGGGTTATGAGCCTCCAAAGAACTATTATTAAATACAGGCACATCATAAAACAGTTCTTTAGAATGATGGGACTAGCAGGTGCTGCATTTGCAATCTGTACTTTTAAAGCTAGTTTCTCTACTTCTGTAAAATAATTTTTAGATAAGTTAGAGAGCTTACTTTATTGTAATTAGGATAAATGTTTGTGCAGTTTCCAACTAAATATAATTTGACTATTTCACTTGCTTTCCCTGTATGTCTTTATGTACTTTCTTCAAATGAAATTAGTATGCAAATAGTATGGATAACTACAAGTTAAGAAAGAGGTCCCTCAAAATATAGGAAAAGATTAAAGAGCTGCTCTTTCCTTTTATTTATTTACTTATTTTGGAAAAAAAGCAAATCTTTTTTTCCAAAATAGGAAAATTTGAACTGCTCCAAAAATTTCCAAATTAGGAAAAAAAGTCTTCCTAATTATTAGCGAATATCACTGACAGCATTTTTATACACTTATAAGAATTCTAATATCAGTTTCATAAAGGATTATTTCCAGATATTTTTACATAGGTATTACTCCTTCCCATTATTCTATACCAACCAATGCATGACCTGTCTCCACTCAGTTTCTTAGAAGTCACTCAATGGCTTGGCTATCCTCCTAGAATGTAATGATGCTTGTGCATTTACAACATCATGGGACTCACACATATATCTAGTAGCATTGCTGATCTTCACTCTGTCTCTTTGATTTTTCCCTTGAAGAAATCTTGGACCATCATGAAACATGTAATTTAACTTCTAAAATGCCCTTCTTCCTTTGATGCTTTATGGCAGATTAAGTGCTATCATGTATGTGTCTGCTGCTATATATCCAACCTGTTTGCCTGAACACAAAACTAAATATCAGAAAACAGATTGCTAAACACATACACAGAGATGCTTTGTAGATCACTTGTTTACAGTGTCTCAAGAGGCAATGTCCCAATAATAAAGTGCACATTGAAACTGTTGAACTAACTCTGACAGCTGAAATATGAAAACTGTATGTAAGGAATACACAAAACCTGCATTTCTTAGATAAATACTTCAGAGATAACTAATATTACAATAAATCAGAGTTGAGTGAGAAATATGAAATGGAATATGAATGTTCAGGATTATAATAATTCACCCCAACCAAGATGTCAGATATATTTAGGTCTCAAATTATGACAGCATTCTCATCCACTACTCACATCACAGAATGGTAAATGAATAGTGTTTTCAGGGTTCTTATAGATTATCTTAATGGAGACATTATTTTTTGCCTTTTTTCATTATGATGATCAGCTCACGAATGCTTGATATTAAAATTAAATCTATAAATAATGATCATGGTAGAAATTTAAATCACAAAAAACAAAATGAATTGCGTTACAAAAAAGATATATTCTTGCCATGCCCAAGGACCCGGGTTCGATTCCCGGTGTCTGCCCATGTTAAAAAAAAAAAAAAAAAAGATATATTCTGTCCTTAAACTGATTTGATATATTATGTATAAATATTATTGATATTAACATAATATACTTAAAATATCTGATGGTATAAAGGAAAAAACAATTTATAATCTACTTCTAATTCTTTCTATTTTGAAATAGATTTTAAGAATTTCTTTATCTGTCCTCCCTTTCCTTTCCCCTTTCCTTCCTTCTTGCCTTCTTTCCCTCCTCCCTTACTCCCTTACTCTCTCCTTCCTTCCTTTGTTCCTTCCATCCCTTCATCCATTAATATATCAATCTAAATATAATATAGATAGTGGAAAGAAATATATTTTGAAAATTGGGATCACACTACTGATACAGGTAGCATTTTATAAATTTAGCAATATATTCTAAGCATTTTCCCATGCCATTAAATATTTTTAAATTGCCTTAACTATTTTAAAACTGCATATGAAAGAGTTCTCGCCTGCCATGCCAGAGACCTGGGTTCGATTCCCAGTGCCTGCCCATCTATTAAAAAAACTTCTCTTTTGTCTACACATCTTAACCAAAATAATCTATATTGTTGATTAGATATGGAATTATTCTATTTCATTTGAAATATTTTAGTTCCCTAGTGTGATTAAATATTATGCTTATTATTCTTTTGTAATGTTTTCATTAGTTATCAGTCCTTTTGTTACATATGTAAGCAATATTTTTTTTCCTGGTAAGTTTTTAAGGAATGCAATATAGGAAAGATACTAATATATTATTTTTCATATAGAGTACAATATGGTACAATATTAATTTCGGTGTTATTACGTTTCATTATTTTTTTGAACTATAGAAATGTGATTTACTTTATAATGTGAATTAGGTTTTTTTATTATATATTTTTTAGAAGTCTAAACAAATTTTTGATTTGCAGTCTTTCATTTATTTTTATTTTTTTTCATGGGCAGGCACCGGGAATCGAACCCTGGTCTCGGGTATGACGGGCGGGAACTCTGCCTCCTGAGCCACCATCACACTGCCCTTGAATTAAGTTTTAATTTTATTGCTGAACCAATTTTCCCATAACAGTAATTAAGATTTTATTGGCTATATTACATATATCTCTTTTATACTGCCACAAAACTTTATTTAATCTACTGACTTTAATTTCTGATTAACAGAGTATTTCTACAGGTCACCATCATATCTTCCTAACCAGCACCTGTGACTAACATTTTACCCTTTCTCCTATTATTATGGGCGGATTATTTACACTTCTACCTTATTCAGTAAATACCCTCTTGTCCACTAGATCTTATCCCCTTGACTACTCCTGGAAATTGACCTAACAATCCTTTCCTCTTTGCCATGTGTCAGTACTTTTTCCTCCTTATGTCAGTGTACAAGCCTGCACTTGCTTCAGCCATCTGAAAACAAATACAAACGCAACCAAACAAACACTTATCTGCACTACACATCTGTTTTCTTTAGCCACCATGTTCATTTTCTTCCTTTTAGTCCAAAACACATGAAAAGATTTGTGTATTCTATTTAGGTTTGAACCATATATTTCAGTTTATCGGAGTCAGTCAACATATATCTCTGTTGTCCCATCCTCTATGGCCTCATACAAGGTCAAAGGGGCTGTATGAAGTGATAAATTATAAGCTCACCCCTAGCTAACCTTCTAGCTAGTTTCATTGCTTACCTCTTATTCTTTTCATTCAGAATTTTGTCCCCCTACTCTAATAAAAGTATTTTATCAATTCCATGACCTACCCTTTGCTAAAATCCTCAATATTTTAAAGCTATATGCAGTATTTAATATGTCTGAGCACTTCATTCTCTTTGAAACTCATTTCCCACTTGTATTGACTGAGCGCACAATCTCCCAGGTTCCACTCTACTTCACTGACTATTCCTTCTCTAACTCCTTTGCTGATATCTCCTAATCTCTTCAACCTGTAAATATTTCAGAAAACTGGTTCCAGGGTCTTGAACTTCTATTTTGTATATTTATTTCCTCCTGTAAATAATACCATGTTTATTTCTTCTTTCTAAGATATTTTTATTTGTTCTTTCTAACATTATGATATTTATTTCTTGGTCCTCATTATTCTACTGGCTAGGATCTACAGCAAAACGCTGAATAGAAGTTATGAAATGGACATTCTCACTTTGTACTTTTCCTCCTCAATTTTGTTTCCCAGAGAGTTCATTCTCTGATCAAGAATTAACACCTAAGTTTTTGTATCAATCTTGTGTTTTAGGGAATCCAGATTAAGATGGATGCATTTATATTTAAGTCCTAATTTGTAATTTAATCACACCAGAGACTCCTGTCTGCTAGCTATTCTGACTGCCACTCTTGTCTTGATGCCTGCTATGGTCACCTTTACCTTGCCTCTGGCAATGGATTGCTGCCTTTTGACTCTTGGAGCCCATGATCTCAGCTGAAATCAGGGAGCTCATTTCAATGACAGCATCTCCCAGCCCACGGAGGACAATTACAGAGTACCTTTCAAAGATGCTGGCACTACCCTCACCCAGGCACATCTCAGTGGTGGTGAGTAATGTCTCCTGAGTGCTCTTAGTAGACATAGCTGAGGACATGTTGAGTTAGAGTATCTTATATCAGCTCCAGTGTCTCTATTGCCCTAAAATTTCATAATCTTTGCTTTTCATTTTATTAAGGAATATTTTTCATTTGAGCTTGGATTAGCTTCAGATGCACCCAAATACAAGATTCAATCAAGCAGCTGACTAAAAAATGAGACCTACGCTTTCCTAAACAAACTAGCGCATGAAATCCAGATTCATTATTGAATGTACGCGATTGCTTTATTCAGTCTGATACGAAAGTATGTGTTTCTTCCTCTTTGATCCAGTATCAGTATCCATTTCCATACTGACTTTCCAAGTTTCTACCACAATGAATTATATGAAATCTTGAAATTCTTTTAGTGTATAACCTTCATTAGAGTTCAGATTTTATACTTATCTATCTGAGATAGGCTGAGCTTTGGCACCAATTTGGAGACAAAACTGGTTGTAGAGATTAAGCACAGGAGAGTTGACATGTCCTTTCAGGATAACTACCTCAAGTGAGTTCTTAAAAAATCTTGAATAAGTGTCAAAGAACTATATTCAGAATGGAGAAGTTTCTTCTGCTGCCAAGGAAGACTCACTGGGGATTAGGATTTAGATTAAATGAAGTCAGTTAAATTCACCAAAAAGCTCATTTTTGATTTCTTAATCTATGATATGATCAGTCTTTCAAATAACGACCTAACTAGACTGTAAATTTTACATTTATGGTAATTTGGTAACCCTTGAGATCAGATTCTAGATCTGATTATCATAATGCTGATTGATTATATGAAAATAAACTTATTTTTTTCAAAATTCAAACATTTTCAAATGGTTCTAAAATAAAACCCTGTTTTACAAATTTCTGCCAATGTACCTCAGATGAATACTTCTGCCAGCAGTTTCTCAGGTTTGTTGGTTAACGAAACAAAACAAAACTATTAATAAGAGAAGAAACAAATAAAAAACCACATGTGTTTTACAGATTTGTTTTGGCTAGAAGCAGTCGTCTTCTATGCACAAGGGAGCCTGAAACACTGCAAAGTACAAGTAATTTATATTCCAGTGGTTCCATTAGTTTAACTTATAAATTAAAAATAAAAGAATGTATGTGTTTGTCTGTTTGTTTTAGTAGTATATACAATACCCTGAGTGCATTATCTTTTGCAAGGGCAAAGCCCACATTTCCTGAAAAGTAATTTGAGTGCTGTCTTCTGTGTACTGAACAGGGCACCATGGTGCTTGGCCACAGAGCAGAGAGATAAACATGCTGGTAACTTGCCCTGTCGGCAGAACACCAAATCCAGCAGCATTCAACTGATCCACCTGATCTTTTCATTGAACGTGGTCCTATTAAAATCCTAGGGAGCATCCTAGATATCAAACTGACAAGAACACCTTTACAACCAGTATGCTTCACAAAAACAAAATAACAGACAATATATGTGTGCTCTATACTGATAGCTTTATAAATCCTTTGGTGGGAGAAAATATTAGCCATACAGCTCTTTTAACAAAGTACAATCCTAAAAATTCAAATACAAATATAAAAGATTCCAAACTTTGCAATGAAAGACAGAGTGCAATTGTCATATCCAGCTATCTAAATAGTTCTGCTGAAATATGCTTTCTTTATTGAAGAAAATTAAAATGATCTCTGAAAACTGGTAAGAAGTGATTTGGCCATCTTTTCCTCTGCTCTGTAACAATAAAAATGTAAAAGTTGCAATGGTTTATTTTGGCTCAGCATGCACAGTAGTAACATTTAACTCTTATCTAATGCTTATCTTAATTTCTCTGCAGTCATCATTTATTTAATTGATCATTTCTCTATTATCTTCATGAGGATATCATGCTGTTTTACTATATTGATTACATTCTGCTGGATATAGTAAGCTGATAGAAACAAGTATCACTTATACTTTGGAAAGATAATATGCCAAAGGTTACAGATAAAAACAATGACATTTCAAGGGCCTGGTACCTCTGTGAAGATTTTTAAGTTTGGGGTATGGCATAATATCCTTTTGGTGAAAGGTGAGTAAATGCATTTTGCATCTACCACTGAGAAATTGCTGCAATGCTTGATAAGCCTTTTTGGATTCTGCTACAGTTGTATGTGGAGATCTTTTTAATTAATAACCTGTGTGAAAGAAAATTAAGAAACAAATTTGAGTGTCAAGTTAATTTTTCTTGGGTGCTTACAAAGGAGAGCAGTTATTACAGTACTGATTCCTTGAATAAGTGTACCAGGCCAGAATTTAAAAGTAATTACCTGAAATTGTCAATTTTGATTATATGATATTTAAGCCAGATTCAATAATAAAGACAAAGTAATCTCACTTTACTTAGGATGCAAAGTTTATAAGAATTTCCTGTTTTTGCTTTTGTTTTTCATGGCTTAAATCAGTATGCAAGGCTTGAGGAACATAAGACCTCATTTTAGGGTTAGTATATGATGTATCTATGTTGCAATAGTAGAAGGCAAGAGAGATAAGGACAAGGTGACAGATTTTATTCTATTCTTCATCCTTTCTTTTGTTCACTTCTTTTCCTTAGCAGACATATTTGACCAAAGATATTTATTCAACGATCTCATGGTACATTTTTGTTACTTTGGTAGTTGGGTTTTGGGCCTGGTTTTATTTACATAGGTGCAAAGGAGGTGCTAATTCACATCTTGGCTATTTCCTTATTTTGCTGTGGTGCTGTAACAAAGTACCAAAAATTGGATGGCTTAAAGCAACAGCACCTTATTGCCTTACGATTTAGGAGACTAGAAGTCCAAACTCAGGGTGTGCAGGGCTGTACTTCTCCAAACTCTGTAAGGTGCTGGCAGTTGCCCAGCTGCCAGCAATCAATGGTATAATTTTCCTGCCCCATCACTTGGCCATCTTCTCTCTAGCTCTCTCCTACCGACTGTGTCTAAATTTCCTCTCTAGAAGGGCACCAGCCATATTGAACTAGGGCCCACCTTAATCCAGTTTGGCCTCATTTTAGCTAATAACATCTTTAAAGATCCTATTTTCAAATAGGATCACATTCACGGGACTAGGGTTTAGGACTTGAACATATCATTCTGGGGAACACACTTCAATCCATTTCAATTATAAACTTAGCACAACTAGATCCATGAGAAATTTATACTAAATATAACAATGGAAGTTTCTTGGAGATTTTGTAAAACCTTGAGTGCCATTTTTAATCATTTTCATAACTCCCTAAATATATTCTTGGCAGCAAACAGTTTGTCTTCCCTGAGTCCTGTAAACAAGGATCATCTTAGTCACCTCTGTCAGATTTTGCCAGGAATATCTAAAATTTAGAAACATCGTGTTTTCCTGAGACATGTAAATTTTGATAATATCATTTAATTTCTTGAATATTTGTAATTATTTAAGTCTGTGAGTGACAGCACTGAAATGTGGATCCCCTGGGTGCCTGTTTCTATTTTCAACTTTTGTCTTTCATATAATTATTGTCCTTTTGATGTCATGCTATATTTTATTGACTGCCAGATAATATATATGAAAAATCATACATGTGATTTAATCCTCTTAATGCTGCTATCTATCCCTAGAGAGAACTTATTCTTATTCCTAGCTGCTGGGGAAAGATTACCTTAATTAAATCAGGAATGAACCTGATGTGAATATGAACCTAATCCTTGTGAAATGTGATAGACTGCACACACACAGGAAAGCCACAAATTATTTGCCTCTATTTTCATCAATTTATAGAGTCTATTTCTCTAACACTTGAGTCTAAGCTTGACAATATGACTTGCTTTTGGCCAACATGATATTAGCAAATAGTATAGCAGGCAGGTTTGAAACATGCCTGCACACTGAGGAATGTGCACTTAATGTGCACTCAAAAAAAAGTCATACTGATGCCCTTTCTTGCTATAGGGACCTCAAAATATTGTTGTAAAGAAGTTCAACCTAGTCTATTAGAGAGACCCTGTGGGAAGAAAACCTAGACACCCTGACTGATGACCTGTCGATCATTAGACATTTGAATGATGGCCTCTTTAGATCATGCAGCCCCAGCCAAGTTGTCAACTGTAGCCGGGCAAGACCAATCCAAATGGCCAAACTGCTGAATAATTTTTGTGTGAAGACACTATTGAGGGATGTTTTCTTACATGTCTAAGGCCAACTGATGTATGAACACTGGTCAACTTATGGCTTAGTTTTTTTCATTAGAGAACTTTTAGGTTTACAGAAAGATCATGCAGAAAATACAGAAGTCTCATATGCCTGTCCTCAATTTTACCAGTTTGTATTTGGTGTGGTATCTTTGTTATGAGTGATGAGAGAATACTCACTTTTGCTCTTAGGATGTGTTACTTATGAACATAATTGAAAGCATGGGATGTTACAAGTTTTTCTCCTTTTCAGCAGGTGCTGAACTCCATTTTGTTTTCCCTCTAGATGCATGAAGCTTTCAAGACCTCTGCTCACATTCTCAGCCTTTTAGATGCTATTTCTTTCTTAAACTTCTCAACATATTAGTCACTGATTTTGAATAGGCCAATGCCTCATCGGAAAATCAGCATCAAATATTGTACTCCTCTTTCTTGGCTTTCCCTCTCTTTAGGATTTCACCTCTGCATGTTTTATATTTTGGCAACAATCCAGCAGCTCCAAATATAGTTTAAGAAACACCCAACTTTTCTCAAGGAAGTTTTCTTTCAAACAAGTGAAGTCACATGTTGAAGTTCACTGCATGCAATCAAATTTTACAGGAATCTCTTCCCTGTGATTATGAGCCCTTAGAGAAAAAGTGCCTGTGATTTATTTATCCTTTAGTCCCAACATTTAAAATAGCCTGATATATAGAATTTCCTTTAAATTCTTGTTGGATTTACTTAGATTTGGGATCAGAAATAAAGGTAAGAGAATGGATTGTCATGATTTGGGAATGAAAAACTGTTAAGATTTATATGTATGGCCAAAGGAGAAGCAGTTAAGTTATACAGATATGCCTAGTTACAGATAATTTCTGACAGTTACTATCTACAAGAAAACATTCTTTTTTAAAAACAAATAAACAGTCTTTGAGCACTTTCATTATGCCAGGTTTACATGAAATATTAAAAGTCAGTTCAAAAATGACTCATACTTTCAAGGAGTTCAAATTTATTTAGACCAAAAATCACCACATAAACTTCACAGTCCTATCATTTCTACCTCTCATATATATCTCAGACCCTTATAGCTCACATCCACTATTTCCACCTCAGTTCAAACTGCTGTCATTACAACTTAAATGTCATTCCCACTAAAGCACAAGGTCTCAAGTACCAAAGTTTTGTCTGTTTTGTACTTTTCCTTCCCAGTGCATTTTTTAGTTAAATATTTTGTGCTAAATACATTCTTATTAAATCAGCAAATGAAAACATGAATGTGTAACCAGCAGTCTGCTAGGAACTGGAGATCCAGTGATGGGCACAAATGGTTCAGGTCTTAAATACCTTCAAATCTAGTTGACATAGATTGTAATATAATATAAGGTAATGTAATGTAATGTAACGTAACATAACATAACATAACATGACAAATAATATCTGGTGAGAACAATGTCATGCAAATAAGAAAGAAATGTTGGCAGGAATATAGAATGGTCACTTTTCTTGATCTTAGTAGAGAAAACATTCCTTTTATATAAGAAATAATGTGCAGCCATAAATCTGTCAAAGCAAGTTTTCCTAAACTTTCAATCACAAAACATCCAACAGGTATTTGAAAACAGACTAATATAATGCTTAGTTTTAGGAGTACATTTACTCTCTCTTTCAGAGACATAGAATTCTAAGAGCACTTTGCCACCAGAAATAATATGCAATGATTTCTAATAGCTTTGATATTGACATGTTTGTGTCTTATAAAAATAATTTCATGACCTAAATATATAAAGATTTCATATTTAAAAAAATGTATCTACGTATACACTATACTGTTTGACATTGTAGACACAGGATAATGTCAACCTAAGTTTTAATTACAGGGTTCTCGCATTCCGATTACAGCACAACATGGAAAATTGATCAAACTTCCTGCCTTAGTTTTGCAAAATGGGAATAGAATATCTGTCTCATTAGGTTTTTTTGCAATGTTAATAAGGGCATTATTATAAAATTTTGCCAATATACAATATTCACATGAAATAAATTGTATTCATTTTATTTTAATGAAATTGTTCAAAAATTTTAAAAGAGGAAAAGTAAAAATCCATTTAGATCTCAAATGCGGAGTATTTTTTTAAAACCTGGAAAAATATGCATAACTTATCCAAGATTTCCCACTTTGAAGAAGATATTTTAAAGATACATTTGAGTTTCATTGCAAAGGATTAGCTGCAAATCTTAGCAAATAAGAAAAATATTTATGATATAGAAATTATACATGCATCCAATAATTCAGCACAGGTTAAATAAGTATTAATCACATATATTTAGCCATCAAAATGATGTGCTAAATGAGCATTTATTGTTAGGAAAGATACACATAATACAAGGTTACAAAATGTGTTTTTGAGCATTAAATTCATTTCTGGTACAGGCATTGAACAAATTCTTACAGGACATATAGTGGATTTTAACTGGTGAAACATACTGCTGGTCAAATAACTGGTGTTTATTTTTATTTTGCTTATTTCCATTTCCCAATATTCCCACATTGTATATATGTTGGTGTTGGTTTTGTTTTAAGAAAAAAAAGTTATTTTTTTTTAATTTAAAGAAGAGAGTTAAACAAATATTCTGTAACAAACAGTCAAAAATCTAACATCACTGGTATGACTCCCTTCTTCTTATCCTCCTATTTTGGAATTAAATCAGCAGGGAACAGATTAACAAGAGGATATCAACTGTTTTACAAGTTCCTACTACTTGACTGGTTATGCATATCATTTTAGTAGAATAAGCAGTGTTTTCGTTTGAAATTTTCCCATCTCATAGCAGAAAAGATCTATTTTAAATTAATATTTCTCACTTATATCTGTCAGGCATTTACAGATAGAATTTTAAAAGTTTACATGTAGAGGCTGTTAAAGAAATAAATAACTATAAAAATAATGATTTTTTTGCAACTTACTTCACATAGGCGTTAATATTAGAGGTAGAGTACTCTGGCATGTAATATAGGGGATTGATGACAAACTGTTGCTGAACATAAAATCAAAACAGTGAGTAAACACAAATATATGAAATCAGAAAGCTTTTACTATGGGTAAATAAAGTTTTATAGCCTTTACTTCCACAATACACCATTCTGACATCACGAAGTGCTACATAACAAACAAGAAAATATGAAAATACTTAAAGGCCAGAACGCCCTTATATAAATACAAGGTTGCATTATCATTTAAATTCAGTAGGTTATAGTATAAAGTCAATTGGGTAGAACTATTCAAAGGCAATATTTTGAGCTACTAATTTGAGCTATCTGTTTTCCCTGCAAAGTACAATATGGATTTCTAATGATTATATTTCAGGTCATTATGGCCTTTCCCATATTTTGATTTGTGCTCTAATTATATCCGTGTTCTCTTGGTTATAACAGACGGGCCTTCCTATACCTCTGTAAATTAAGGTTTGTATTGATACATGAAGGAGATGTTCAGAATAGTTCAAGGTGGTTATTTGACAATATGCTATCTGGCTACTGAAGAGTGGTTTTAACACGAATCAAATATAATTAAATTGCTTGCAGTGTATCACGTGGAATATAATTAAACCACTAGGTTATTTTTAAGTCCACGTACTTTAAAATTTATGTACAAGCCCTTTTTTCGGTGGGTGATGTGTCTGGTCACAAGAGCTCTATACTCTGAAGGACCCTGCACTTAATTTAATGCTCTGCTGTTATCTTGAAAATGTCAGTGTTTTTTTGAATAAGCGACCCATATTTCCACTTCCCCTGAACTACACGTTATAGCCGATCCTGTGTACAAAAAACTAAATTCAACTATACCTAATCTTATTTTTCAGCCATATATCCTAATATATCAGTATATTCAAGGATGACCTTTTGAATCCTTAATATTTCCCATGTAGTCTCCCCAACAGGTGGTTAGATTTTGAAAAAATCTCCCAGGAAAAGTGTAAACAGTGATAGGAGGTAGAAGCTGCTAATCTCTTAATGTCTAACTGGATATTGGTACAAAAGCACTTCTATAACTTTCTGTTACTCAAAGTAGCTACAGAGCCCACTCGTACTCAAGCGGAAGGGTCAGAGACACTACATCCCATTGGAGGAGTGTCAAAACATCTGCTACCTTTAATCTGCCAAACAAAGATTGTATAATATAGACCAACAGATAATTTAATCTTAAACAAAAATTGTTTGCCCACACTGCTTTTATAACATTTAAAGCATTTAATGGACATAGATATAGTTATAGACATGGATATATAGGTCAGTAAAATAAATGTGCTTAAAGATTAATATTTATAATTTTATATATATATATGAATATAGATTAGAGATAAACATTGTAGTTAAAATTCCCCCATATTTCCCCACTAGATTGTAAATTCTATTGGAGACATATGGGTTTCATTAATCAGCATTTCATATTTTGCCTTCCATTCCTAAAGTGTCTAGAACCCAAGTTTGACTCTATACATTCTGTTGTAGTATAATGTGAGTTTCTGAAATAAAATTAATTTTTATGTGTTGGATAAATATGAATGTGATGCCAGTGTGATACGTAATTCCACATTGGTTTACTCATTGTTACTATTTATACAGCTGCATAATGACTGCACATAAATCTCAGGAATGCCAGTGTATGCCATGAGGAATGATAGCACCGCGCATGAAGACATACTCTCCATGCTCTCCCTCCTGCTCAATTTGGTCACAGGCTCACTTTGAAATCTTTACTATGGGGTTCCTTCCAATTTTTGGCCTTTATCTGTCTTAATAGATTTAAATATTTGTTACCACTTCTTTTCCTCAAGCTACCTTTACTTTATTTTCAATGATATAATTACATTTTGTGGAATCTATTTATTAGGAATTATTAAGGTATATAAATATACTTTGCTGGTTATTTTATTGGTATTGTTAAGTCTCCTGGAAATTTGTGGCATAGGTTTTGAGTGATGTGTCCTAATCCTATTTTTACATCACTATTTTTGTAATATGAAAAGTAATAAATTATATATGAAAAGTAATAAATTCAAAATATGAAGCAAATAAATAAGATTAAAATTAGAAAGGAAATGATTTCATGAACTCATGAGTTTAATATATTTATATAATATATAAGGTGATCTCTTTTGTGATTTCTGATGAAAGAAAGGCGAAGAACTCTTACTTTTCCATGAGCAAAATATTTCATATCTTTTGAAAATTGAGGTGTTTTAAATGATATTACATATAGAAATAAAAATAAATTCTCCGAAATAAATTACATTGAACTAACACAAGCTACAATTCCTATTTAGTTTTTCCTTAATTAAATTTCAAGTCTTTAGTGATTACTAATTATTATGTTACAGTGCTGCAAAATCTCCAGTTATTTGGCTATTGTACCTTACTATGTTGATTAAGGTATGAAAGTAAATTCGTTTATTAGGAAATGATACTGAAAAGATATATTTTATCACCGATTTTAATTTGGTTTTTATGTAAAATATAAAACAGTTAACACTTTGCCAAAACTGAATGTTTTTCTGTCATGTTGAATTTACTTAATTACAATTATAATATATATTTTCCAAAGTAACTACATGTTTTTAATTATCTGGTGTGGAGGTGAAACTGACCTGGGAAGGAATATCTGAATTAAGTAAAAATAGCCATTTATTTTGTTCATTTTGTTGATAAATTAAATATTGTAGTTTATTTTATTAAAAATACTTAAAGTTCTAGATGAAAACTGGAAATTGATGGACCATTAAAAAAATAAACATATGAGTTTTGCCAAATGAAGTGATATATATAATTTTATAGTTTTAGTGATAATTTAATTTAATTCTTTATTTAATTCAATTTGGCATACAATAATTATATTTATAAAAGCTGCAAGGTATTTTTACCAAGAGCTGGGAAGTGTAAACATGAGTGTTTCATAAAACCTGCCAAATACTCACAGCTCAGTGAAAAAGATATCAATGCAACTAACATTATCATATGAAGCATGATGAGAGAAATCTTTAAAAATGTGCAAGTGCAGCACTATTCATTATAAGTTCTGGAAGAGGCTTTTCAGAGAAGCTACATTAATTAGTTGAGGTTTGAATAAGATCTTGACCTCTGGAGAAGAACCGGATAGTAAAGCTAGAATATCTTCCAGGGGTAATAATACTGAAGGTCAAGATGGGTTGATATTTGCCCCAAGTATTAATTAATTAATTATTACATTATGTATTGAACAAATGTTTACAAAAGAGTAAATATGTGAGAGGAAAAGAATAGGAGGTATAATGAAATGTATCCATTCTTTAAAAATGGAGACTTGGTGTAGGGGATTACAGTAGATGCAGGCATTTCTAAGATTCTAGCTTCTTAGACAAGACCTGTGTGGGGTTTCTGTACTTTAAGTCTCCTTTCTCAGAGAACAGAAGAAGGCTGCCATCTTGAGGTGGGTCTGAGAAGGTCTTGTTAAGGCTCTGCTGGTGGCAACTGGGGCCATGGATTGGATTTCAGAAGACCAGGGCTGAGTATGGGGATACTAAAAGGTATAGAAAAGCTTTGAGGGAGAAGTCTAATGAAAGGTTACTTTTCAGTGTAGAGAATCAAACCAGGAAATCCAGGTGAATGAAAGTTCAAAGGGCAGTGCTAATCATGAAACTAGGAATTGAGACTCAGACTTGGAAGTAAAGAGGGGAGAGTTGTGTGTGACTGTAGAATATGGGGCTGGTCTCCATATTTTGCCATGAGGATATGATGCATTCATTTTCAGTGAGTCTTAAATCTGGATATTAGAGCTACTTGATTTATAACTAATATCACTATTGAAGCCTTCCCTGACTCCCTATGAGTACCATTAGCCAGACAGTCACTCTTCTCTCATGATCAATCAGTTGTTCAGTTAAATTTAATATTGAATGAGATCCCTAAACTCAAGCTCTGTGCTAGTAACATTTTATATGAAAGGTCCAGTTCTCGCTTTTATGGAAAACATATCTCTGGGGGTTGACTTGCATATAAACAGAAAGGATAATATAATAAGATGTGTATATAAGGTGCTAAGACGAGGAGTGAATCAGGTAAGCAAAAAACATAGCTAAGACTTGAAGACAGTAGATTATGAGCTGGATTTGCAAGCTGACCTGCAGTTTAATGAGACAAATCATAGCCTTTCCCCCAAAGAACATTAGGGCTAATGTTAAAGTCTAAATGCAAAAAGAGACAGAACAAAGAAATAGAAGTTGGTAAAAAGGCAAAATGACTGTCAAAAGTCTGTGAGAAAGATTCAATCTGATATCAAGCTTTGCATTAGAGTTCCAAGGAAACATCCATTCCATTTGGATCACAGGGATATAAACACACATTATGAATTCTAGAATGCAGAAAGTTGCATGTAAATCAAATCCATGATAATTATAGAAATTTTATCCAAGTAAGAGTAAGACCTAATCTGCAGAAAATGAATCTCCATGTAAAACTATGGGGAAGAGAACCTCATCTAACTAAAAATGCACACAGCAGAAAACTCCTCCAAACAACCACTGTCCTATGTAAACAAAGAAACTTTAGGTGTCCAAATGAATAGAGCTAGGAGAGATAGCTTCCTCTGGAAAACTAGGATGGAAAAATGGGTGATTGCCTCATTAAAGAAGCTAGTTTTAGCTTTTTATTTTTTTAATTTTAGTTAGAGAAGTTGTAGGTTTACAGAAAAACCATATAAAGAATAAAGTGATTCCATATACCACCTATTATTGACACTTAGCATTAATGTAGTATGTGTGTTATAATTTGTAAAATAATTATTAAATTATAGTTTTAACTGTGGTCCATAATTTACATTAGGTGTGTTTTTCCCATCTACCACCCTATTATTAATACCTTGCATTATTAATGTGGTACATTTGTTATAATTCATGAAAGAACATTTTTATACTTGTATTATTAAATATAATCCATCATTTAAAATACAGTTCACTATGCTATACACACCTTTGTATTATCTTTTTAACTTTTGTTCTAAAACCATCTATAAGACCTAAAACTTCACCCTTTTAACAAACTTCACATATATGATTCAGTGCTGTTAAATTCACAATATTTTGCTACCATCACCACCAGCAATTTCTACAACTTTACAATTAACATAAATGGAAATTTTGTACAAATTATAAACATTAATTCTTTCTCCACCTCCAACCCAGCCCCTGGAAACTTAACTCTATGTTTTTGCTTATTTTAATTATTTCATGTCAGTGAAATCTTATAAAGTTTGCCATTGTGTTTCTGGCTTACTTCACTTAACATAATGTTTTCAAGGTTCATCCATGTTGTCAATGTATCAGGGTTTCATTCCTTTTTTTATGGCTAAAAAAATAGTCCACTGCATATATATACAACATTTTATTTAACCTTTCATCAGTTGATGGACTCTTGGGTTGCTTCTATCTTTTGGCAATTGTGAATAATGTTGCAGTGAACATTAGTGTGCAAATATCTGTTTGAGTTCCTGCTTTTAACTCTTTTAGGTATTTACCTAGCGGTGTGATTGCTGAGTATGGTAGTTCTGCATTGCATTTATTGAGGTGCCATTAAACTGTCTTCCACAGCAGCTGCACCATTTTACATCCCCACCAGCAATGAATGAGTGTTCTTATTTCTCCACATCCTCTCCAACACTTGTAATTTCATGAATTTTTTTTTTTAATAGCAGCCATTCTAGTGGGTGTGAGGTGGTATCTTATATTGGTTTTGATTTGCATTTCCCTGATGGTTAATAAAGTTGAACATCTTTTCATGTGCTTTTGAGAAATCTGTATTTCCTTTTTGGGGAAATGCCTATTCAAGTCTTTTGCCCCCATTGGATTGTTTGTCTTTTTATTGCCGAATCATAGAATTTCTTTACGTATTCTGTATATTAAGCCCTTATCAGATATGGTGGTTTCCAAATATTTTCTTCCATTGGATAGATTGTCTTTTCACTTTGTGTTAAAGCCCTTTGATAAACAAAAGTTTTTAGTCTTGATGAGGTCCAATCGATCTTATTTTTTTTTCCTTTTATTGTTGGTTGCTGTGCTTTGAGTGTCAGATCTAAGAAACCAACGCCTAACACAAGATCTTAAAGACACTTCCCTACATTCTCTTATAAGAGTTTTATAGACCTGGTTATCATAACTAGGATTTTGATCCATTTTGAGTTAATTTTTGTATAAGGTTTGTTTTTTCAGTTTTCTAGGCAGATTAAAAGAGATATTGTGATAGGGTTGGCTTAAACAATGAGAATTTGTTAGTTTAAGTTTGAGGTCTGGAAAATGTCCAAATTAAGGCACCTTCAAAGTGATGTTCTCTTCCCAAAGACTGGCTGCTGGAGATTATTGGTTCTTCTGCTATATGAGAAGACACGTGGAGGTGTTTGCCAGTCTCTCCCTTCTTTTCTAGGATTTGTTGCTTTTAGTTTCTTGCTTCCATGGCTTTTTTTTTTACTGTCTCTTTATATTCATCCCATTTCTAAAGTATTCTAGTAAAAGGATTAAGACCCATCCTTAATGAGGTGGGTCACACCGTAACTGAAGTAGTGTCATCAAAATGCTGTACTTACAATTGGTCCTCACTAACAGAAATAGATTAAATTTAAGAACATGTCTGTTTGGGAACATACAGCATCAAACCACCTCAACTTGAGATAGGGGCCCTCCTTTATTCTTTTGCATATATGTATACATTTCTACCAGCACCATTTGTTGAAGAGACTATCTTTCCCAATTGAACGGACTTGGAAGCTTTGTCAAAAATAAATTGGCTATAGATATGAGGGTCTACCTCTGAACTCTCGATTTAATAATTCAATTCCATTGGTCTAGATTTCTATCTTTTAGTCAATACCATATTGTTTTTACCACTGTGGCTTAGTAACAAGCTTTAAAGTCAGGAAGTATGAGTCCTCTAACTGCGTTCTTCTTTTTCAAGATGTTTTTGGCTATTCAGAATTGTGTTGAATCTGTAAATAATTTGGGGTAGAATTGACACATTAACAATATTTGGTCTTCCAATCAATGAACATGGAATGCCCTTCTATTTATTTAGGTCTTCTTTGATTACTTTTAGTAATGTTTTGTAGTTTTCTGTGTACAAGTCCTTTACACCTTTGGTTAAATTTATTCCTAGATGTTTGATTCTTTCACTTTTTATTGTAAATTTTATTTTTTTCCCTGATTTCTCCTGAGGCTGATCATTACTAGTGTATATAAACATTAGTTTTGATCTTGTACCCTGCCAATTTGTTGAATTCAGTTATTAGCTCTAGGAGCTTTATTGTGGATTATTCAGGGTTTTCTATATATAAGATCCTGTCATCTGCAAGCAGTGACTTTTTTTTACTTTTTCCTTTCCAATTTGGATGACTTTTATTTCTTTTTCTTGCCTAAATTCTCTGGCTAGAACTTCCAGCACAATACTAAATAACAGTGGTGACAATGGGCATTCTTGTCTTGTTCTACATCTTAGAAGGAAAGCTCTCAGCCTTTCCCCATTGAGTATGAGGTTCACTGTGGGCTTTTCATATACATTCTTTAGCATGCTGAGGAAGTTTCTTTCTACTCTTAGTTTTCTAATGTTTTTGTCAAGAAATGATGATGGATTTTGCCAAATGTCTTTTCTGCATCAATCAAGGTGGTCATATGATCTTTCCCTTTATTTCATTAATGTGCTATATTATATGAATTGATTTTCTTATGTTGAAACAACTTTGCCTATGCTGAGATAAAATCCAATTGATCATGGTGTATAATTCTTTTAATGTGCTGTTGTATTTGATTTGCATGTAAGGGGGAAGGATTTCTACAGGTGGGCCTGGGATGTAAACTCCCTACCTGATTTTGGAGACTTTTTTTTTTCAATTCAGCATTTGTGGAATCTTTTCCAATCTCGATTGTTTCCCAGAGTCCTAAGCAAGTGGGATTTTTCCTTGTATTAGCTAATTTTGAAGGAAGTATTTTTCAGGGGATGTCTTACCTTGCAATGTTGATTTATCACTATGTATAATATATTTTTCTTTATTTAGAAAATTGCGATTACTGATGTACTTCAAGTGTATTCAATATTTGGAATTAACATATCTGAGTTAAATATAGTGAAGAATTTAAGAGTATTAACAATGAAATCACTATCCATAAATTTCGCCTCTCAGACAAGGATAGAGCAGATATCAGATTAAACAATAAACTTACTGTTTAACTTTGGTTATTAAAGAGGAGAAATTTAATGTTGGCCAAGTTGGTTGTGAATGAAAATAAGTTTTGTAGTACATATCAAAAGAAAAGACTAAAAATCTGAGTTTCTATTTTCATACAGGTATGGATATGGAGGATTAGAGGCTGACAAGGAATTCCAAAACAAGTAGTGAATGGCAAAACTCTTTTGCAGAAGTCCATAGGAAAAAATGGTAGCATGCATAGCAAGGATCTTTACCACCTCTGCATATTATTGACCTTTGAGGTGGAGTGGACTATGGAAAAATCCAGATGGTTGAGGCAAGAACCTATAATTAGATGGGCTTCTGTTCCTCTTTGTTCAGGGTATCTAGGGAAGCAACATTAATTATGTTTCTGAGAAATTGTAATATTGCTGCCCTAGAATGGAATGACACATTGATGTAATGAGGAAGAAAGAGGTATGGACAGATACTCTCTTGAGTCAGTTGTGCTGAGGAAGACATTCATACATTTTAGATTGCTCCCATTAGAGGAGGTGAAATGTAATTTGTAATTTAGTTCATTAAGCTTGTCAAATAGTGAATGCGGGGAAAAACAGGGAGGAAAAAAGACTCTGAGTCCAAAACAGACATTGCAACATGGGCTACTAGGCCAGTGATGACATGGGTAAAACAGTGAAGACCCAAAGAGGTTCTATTGAAGTAAAGCTAAGACTCACCTGAATAAATGAAAAGAAAGTTACTTCACTCAAACAATGTTGATAAAACCAATCACTCTACAAGACATCTTTACTGCAAGTTCAGTAGCAGATATTTGCGGAATGCCCAGTGGCCCTGGGAATGAGAACCTAGGAGCAGCCAGAATCAGTATCTCCAACTCATCACAATGAGATGTAAACTATCACAATGAAAATCAGCCATCTTTCAAGTAATCATCTTTCAAAGTTATACACACACACACATACATATATATATATATACATATATATATATATGTGTGTGTGTATATATATATCCCAATGAATGGTGTGTTATTTACCTTTCTTTTCTATTGATATATACCCAGCATCTATGTTTTCCTTTCACTGGATTTGGAACAGAAATTAAAAAGAAAGGTAACAAGTTTAGTTCACTAACTTCTGATTAGGTAAGGCAATTTTGAAAAAAATATGAAAAAAAAAGAAAGAGGATGTATTACTGAAGTAATCTAAACTGTTTTGGAGAAACAATTCTTGTACCAGACTGATCTGAAATAGCCTACAGAGGGAAAAGAAATAAACCTAAAAGTTCTAAACCATGAACATCAACTGTCACGTAGTGGAAAAGTTAAATTTTGACCTGATTGATTAAAGAGTAAATGTAGAATACATGCCAGAAAATTCATCCCCTTTTCTTCTTGATTGTTTTATATATTCTCTTTAAGATACACCATAACTCTTTCAGGGACTCATTATAAGTAAATATAATCTCAATAATAAAAGATATATTTCATTTAAAGATGGTTTATTTTATTTCTTCAAAAGAAATTTTCAGGGACCCAAGTCATAGGCCATAGGCTATGAAAAAGAATATATGCATAGTGCAAACTTGGATAACTATAAATGTTTGATTATATATGAGCTTTTTAAAAATATGACTGTTATAATAAAAAATAAATGTTAAAGAAATGGGTGTTTTGCATATGGATTTATATTAGATTAACAGGGAAATTTTCCAACATGAAACTGATCTTTTGTGAAAGTTTTACATAATTGATGGGGACTTTTTCTATATATTGATGATTAATATTTCTGCGATACTTTGGGGAAGTTTACAATAATTAATGAAAGAAAGGACAATATTAGTTGTGAAGTTCAAATAACTTTAAATCTTTATTATTTTCCATCAAAGACTCAGGTTTAAACAAATCATCTCTTTTGTAATAGCCTTTTGTAAAACTATGGTTTCCAAAAATGTGATATTACTGCAAATAATAAAATAATATTTCAAAAAGTTTTTTTTATGAGCATAAGTATTAGCTTTGACAAATTGTATCATTTTCATTTTCTGGAAAGGCAAACCAAAACTTGTCACTTTCTTTAAGTAAAAATTTCTTCATGTATTTAAATTCAAAATAATATTAATAATTTTTCTTTGTATTCATCAAATGTCTTCTTGTAGAGTGAATTTCAAGAAAGTTTTTATGAATTTAAACAGTTCCCAGTGTGTATGTTTCTTTTAATTGCAGGTGAACAAACAGCAACATATCAAGGTCACTTTCTTTTTAATTATGTATATGTGTGATTTGCAATGCAAACATAAGAAACTAAATAATGAAAAGAATGAGACACTTGAAAATCATTTGAAATTTAGTAAACTTCAGGGATTAGAAACTCAAATGCAAATCAACTTTCAGTGTTTCTGGTAGAATTCTACCTTATTAGATACTATGTTAAAAAAAGCAGTTTTCAGAAATTAAAAAAATATTTTAAGCATATCAATTATCTTTTGTTAAACTAGGAAATAACCCTAGCTAGCCAGAACTACATATGAGAAATTCTGCAGATGTTCACTCATAAGAACCTACGTTTACTCTAGTCCCAATTATGCCGTCCTTGCTTATATGTATTGCTGAATTACAGAAAATTAGAAGCAACAAATTAGAAGCATCGGAAGGCACATATATCAATAAAAAATGATTTTCAAAAGCAAGACAGGAGACGGAAACAAGTCAAAAAGAGAGCATATGAACTCAGCCATCAAAAGAGTTTGGAGGAATATATCGTAGGAAAAATAGTTTTTCACAGTTTTTGTAAGAGATATCAGAGTAGAAATCATCCAGATTTCACACTTAATCCTCCTAGTTGAAACATTGTAAAGATGAAAGCTAAAAACAAGACCACAATCTGGCTGTAGTGCCACATATAATCATTTCTGCAAAAGACAAAGAATTTCATATTATCTGTGAGTAATCAGGTTTTAATTTAAATATTTAAAATTCATTTATTTTTGGATTCAATTGATATTGTCTCCATATTTTGTGACCCTCTTTCTTCTTGCCTTATTGTAGTAGGTTTGGAATTAAGACATTTCTGGGATTGATTATCAGATATATTTTTCCAGGAAATACAGCCAGTATTAGTGAGTTTATCAGGTAATGGAGATATGAAGTTGTGGAAAGGAAAGGAAAAAAAGAGGCATCCATATTACCATAAAATTTCACCAAGAGTTAAAGGATCTACATAAAGATTTATTATTAATCCTTTAGTTTTAAATATTGTGTATTTCACTGTTCTAACTTTCAATGATACTTTTTTTTTTCAGATCTTAGAGGAAGTGATGAAGGCCATGTACAATAGAAGGTAAGATTCCAGTACTCTTTCTTTTAAAGATATGGCTAAAAATGTCTTGTCTTACAGCTATAGACAGTAAGTGAAATTTATAATTCTCTGAGATATGTAGAAAATTTCTGTTATTTTTGGTACCTATTGTAGCTTGAATTATGTGTACCAACATAGGCGTGTGCTTAATTTTAATCTGCAATACTGTTTTTTGGGAACCCATTGTAAGTAGTACCGCTTGAAATAAAATTTCTAGTTAAGGTGTGGTCCAATAAAATAAGGAGGCTTTATAAAGAGAAGAAACCAGAAGCCAGAAAAAGGAGAAGACCACAGAGGAAACTGGAAGTTAGCGGAACCCAGGAGAGCAGGCAAAAGGAGAGGGCATTGTCATGTGAAAGGAGGCAGAAATACACACAAGAGGAAACCCCAGGATTACACAGCTAGCATCAGGATGCTGTCTCCTCAGAAGAAAGCAAGACTTGCTGTTATCTTGATTTTAGACTTCATACAAGTCTCAAAACCCTGACCAGTAAATTCCTGTTATTATGTCAAAACTCATTTGTGATGCTTGTGATAGGAGTTCTGGCAAAGTAAGGCAGCACCTCTATTCAGGATTTCAGTACTTTGTTATTAAGAATGACCAAAATTAATACACTGGATAAGAACACAAAACAGCCAAGCTAGAGGCCAGAACGTTATTTATAAGCAGAATGACTTTATAAAAATGAAAACTACAACTAAAGACTTTCCATATTTTATCATATCTATTTATAGAATTAAATATTTTAATTTATATTTAGCATTTAAACATAACTCAATGCATGGTACCTTTAATGATTTTAAGATTCTAGTATATAAAATAACACATAATAGTTAATATTTGGAGATTCCAGAAAATGGAGATAAATGATAAGAGTTAATAAAATTGTTAAATGAGAACCATAGTATGATAAAATTTCACTTCAAAATATGATAGTCATTACATTTGAAATGTTATATCTCCTCTGCTCATATTAGTCCTAGAGATTACTTACTTATAGTGAGATTTTTACCCCTTAATATCATGTCAGGATATGACACAATTTAACATATTATAAAATATAACATTCTTTTATATTTTGCTCATTATTCTAACCTCACTTCTCATCACTATCCGCTTACAAATTGTGTAATACCCTTTACGGGAATACTTTTTATTCATTATTTCTTCTATGATTCCCTTACCACTCATCACTGTCCTTCAACTACATTTTTCACTACCATGACCTACTTGAGAACAAGAAATTAATCTTGTTTATATCAATATCCAGCATTGAACACAGTGTCTGACACCTAATATACCATTTATATTGAATATTGATATTGATTAAATTGAATCAATATGTAGGTATGCATATATACCTGAAAAAAAAGACAAAAAAATTCTTTCCTGCTACAAAAATTAAACTTATGTTTCAGTGATGTTCAATAAAATCTATTGCTTCTAAAACATGCAGTTGATATTGTTAGGATGATGCCAAAATTTTTTGGATTATATATTTTATATAATGTAAAATTCAGTTTTCTAATTAAAAAAAAATTACATGGTATGTTCATGAAAGAGAGTGGCTTCTATAAATATATGTTTTTATATATGATATCCTTGTGATGTTTCTTAACAAGATTATGCTGTTCATATGAAATGATTACAAATAGTGATTTTTAGTTATTTTGTGCTTAATTTTTTTCTGAAAATGTCTATTTCTTTCACTTTTGAAGAGTATTTTCAATGGATATAGACTTCTAGGTTGGTCTCCATGAACTTTAGAGATGTCATTTGATTTACTTTTGACTGTTATAATTTCCTTTACAAAGTCCATTTTCTGTCTTATTTTGACCCTTTGAAAGTGGCAGATTTCCCTCGACTCTTTAAGAATATAATCTTTATTTCCAGATATATGTAAGACTTTTTGTTCACTAATACTCTCCTGTCATTTCCAGTTTGCTATACACCTACTTTTTAAAATTTTTAATTTTGATTAATACATGTTTTTAGTTTTAGATTCCCATTTGACTATTTTTCATAAATTCTGATTCTCAGAAGAAATTTCTCTCTTAACATGTGTGGTAGGCTGAATAATGAATCCCCAAAGATGTTTTCTTTATAATTCCTGAAAGCTGTGAATATGTTATCATACCTGATAAAAGGGACTTTGACAATGAGACTAAATTAAGGATTTTGAGATGGAGGGATTATGATGGATTATCTGGATAGGTCTGATGTAATCTCAAGGGTCTTTCTGAAAGGAAGACAAGAACTCAGAGAAGTGAAGGCAAAATGAGAACAGAAGCAAAGATTGCATTAAGTGGTCACAAACCAAAGTATGCCAGCAACCTCTAGAAGCTGGAAGAAGCAAGGAAAAGATTCTCTCTTAGATCACCAGAAGGAACCAACCCTGCTAACAGTTGGATTTTAGCCCCAAAGACCTCTAGAACTGCGAGATAATACATTTGCCTTATTTTAAGTCACTAAGTTTTTGGTGATTTGTTATAGTGGCAGTAAGAAGGCAAAATATGCATCTATTTTCTTAAACATACTTATTTATAGCCATATTTATTTTCAAGTTTGTGTTTAATAACTACAATCACTGGGTCATCAATGAATCTATGTTTTTTTCCTAGCTTCTAAAGACTGGTATGTCTAGTAGTTTTTAAAGCTCACTATTGCGTATGAAAAATTATACAGATTCTGGAGAGCTTTTTCTTTTAAAGTGGATTGATCGTAAATGCTATTGAGTATTCAAGGTGGTTACCCAATTTTCCTCTAATCCAATAAATTTTCAAGATGAGCTCATACTTTGTTTTAGCTTGTGCAAATCTCAGTCCGTGTGCCTTTTCTCCCTGCTCTAGCATGGAGTTCTCCAGTTGAGAGCCTAAGGATGTTTACTACTGCTCCTCCTTTACCACTCCTAAACTACTCAGTACCATAACACTATTAGAAATGTTGCTCTAACTTTCAGTAACTTTCTGCCCATTTCTTTGTTTTCTCTTTTCTTGCACAGCCTAGGAATTCCACAAATTCTGCAGGAGTGAGAAACCAATACACAGTGAGCTCAACTCCTGCAACTCAATTTGGCAATTCAACTTCTTGGCTACCTTGGCAGTCTCAAACTTTGATTTTCTTTTCTTAAGTCTTATAAGATTTCCAAATGCTAGGTTCTCTGCCTCACAGATGAAAAGCTCTGCCTAGTTTTTCAGTTACTTTTTCGATGTCAGGATTCAGAATGTCTTGAAAGCCTATAGATATTCAAATTTAAGCTTTATAACAACACATAAGTTAGAATTACTACTCTCTTTTTACAGAGGTGAACATTGAAGCGCAGAAAGATTTCATCACTTGACCCAAATCCGCAGGTAGAATTGGAGGCCATGTTCTCTTTCTAATATTTATACTCACTTTACTAGGCAGGAATGCCTCCCAGGTGTTATCTTAAATAAAATGAAAAAAAAAATTGGTGACAAAAATGTAATTTGGACCTAAATTTACGGAGTCACTAATAATTTTCAGTTCTTTAAACATTAATTAATATATTTTCTTCTTTAACTGGAAGGGTTAGGAAGTTTTTGTGTTTTAAATAGATTAAACTATTTACTAAAATACGGGTATAAGCACTAGCAGGAATTTTGCAAGAAGACTTTTTAATATGATGCAAACAGAAATTAATAGACTATTAAAGTTAGGATATAACATAACTCAGCCCACAGCTTCATAATAGCACCCACCACGATTGAGGATTCACTGCTTCCTTCCTTCCTCCTTCTTTCTTTCATTTCTGACATTCCTGTTTTGGACAGACTATTTTTCTTTCATTGAGCAGTAAATAAATGTCCTATGTTAGTTTCTAGTGGTTGTTTATATGGGTATAGAAAATAGATTTTGGCAAATGAGCATAATGGGGAAGTGCATACACATGTGGAGAAATAAAAACTAACAAACTATGTTAAAAGGTTAATATAAGCTCCAGAATAATAGTGTGATATTTTTAACCAGAACAAACAAGAAAGAATCCGAAAGCGAGGTGATAATGTTATGCTGTCATAGTTAAGACTGCAATGCAATGAGCAAACAAATAGTTCTATGCTAGAATTTCAGAGAAGAAAACGAAATAAAATAGGGAAAGAATAAAAAGCAGGTCCTTCTGAAAGAGAATACGAGAAGAGTCATTAAGTTTTGTTTCTTAAAATATTCTCAAACTTTTTCTATAAATTATATTTAAATGCTAACAAGGATAGTAGCAAGAATATGTTAATTATTTCAGATAATTCTAGCAACATATAAGATACTGGCATAATTCTGGACAAAACAATACTGTTACTTTTGATTTTGGAAATTAAAATAATAATAATAAGATTTTGTACAACTATTATCTATTTATTTTATATAACTGATACTTATTACTACCAAACTTTTATTTTGTATTTACGTTTGAAAAACAAACTAACTAAGCAAAAACAGGCAATAATGAAAAAATTCTGATATTCTTAAGACACTGTATCATTTTAAACATTGATCTTGCTTGACTCGTCATTAGTCATGGTTGGGGATTCACTTACCCCTGGTGAATCCCATATCTCCAAACACTTATTATTGTTATTATTTTTTTATCCTATAGTATAACATATATACAAAGCAAAGACATAAAAAAGCAATGGTTTTCAAAGCACTCTTCAATAAGTAGATACAAGACCGATCCCAGGGTTTGTGATGTGCTACCATATGATCGTCTCAGATTTTTCCTCCTAGCTTCTCCAGAATATGGAAGGTTAGAAAGCTTAAATATTTTTTTATCACCACAATTGACTTTTTTCCTTCTTTTTTTGTGAAAAATAACATATATACGAAAAAGCAATAAGTTCCAAACCACAGCACCACAATTAGTTATAGAACATATTTCAGAGTTTGATATGGGTTACAATTCCACAATTTTAGGTTTTTACTTCTAGCTGGGCTAAAACACTGGAGACTAAAAGAGATATCAATTTAATGATTCAGCATTCATATTCATTTGTTAAATCCTCTCTTCACTGTATATCTCCACCATCACCTTTGATCTTTCCATCCTTCTGTTTAGGGGTGTTTGAGCTATGGCCATTCCAAATTTTTCATGTTGGAAGGGTCTGCCACTAATATGGGGTAGAGAGATAGAACTCTCTGATGTTCTGGAGAGGCTGGGCCCTCTAGGTTTCAGGACTTATCTGGACCAGAGGCCCATTTGGAGGTTGTCGGTTTCTGGAAAGTTACTCTAGTGCCTGGAAACCTTGTGGAAACTTATATATTGCCCTAGGTGTTCTTTAGGATTGGCTGGAATGGTCCTGGTTAAGGGTTGGAAGGTTACGATAGGTAGCAATGTCTAACTGAAGCTTGCATAAGAGCAACCTCCAGAGTAGCCTTTCTACTCTATTTGAACTCTCTCTGCCACTGATACTTTATTAGTTACATTCTTTTCTCCCTTTTGGTAAGGATGGAATTGTTGATCCCATGGTGCCAGGGCTGGACTCATCCTTGGGAGTCATCTCCTACATTGCCAGGGAGACTTTAACCCCAGGATGTC
The DNA here is from genome assembly GCA_004026745.1 of Myrmecophaga tridactyla. Lineage (NCBI taxonomy): Eukaryota > Metazoa > Chordata > Mammalia > Pilosa > Myrmecophagidae > Myrmecophaga > Myrmecophaga tridactyla. Next base: position 29,286 of record PVIY010016409.1, read on the forward strand.
ATATCCAATGTAGAGGGAAGGGCAATGATTTCACTTGCAGAGTTGGGCTTAGAGAGAGTGAGGTCCCAGCTGAGCAACAAAAGAGGTCCTCCAGAAGTAACTTTTAGGCATGCCTATAGGTAGTCTAATCTTCTCTGCTACTTACATAAGCTTCACAAGAATAGGCCTCAGGATTGAGAGCATGGCCTACTCATTTGTGTGTCCCTAAAGTTTTACACAGCGTCAGGAGAGTCTCTGATGGTAAGGTTTAATAGTTTCGTATTCTTTCTCCCATCCCTGAAGGGCGTTTGCCAATACTTTTTGATGATCTGCTTAATTTACTCTAGGTTGTATCCAGGCTTTTCAATAATCTATACAGGATTAAAAGAACTCTTTCCTATCTGGGCTCTCTGTGTTTCAATTAGAACACTTATTTTGATTCTCCTTTTTCACCTCTACTCTTTCTTCCTGGTCCTTAAATTTGGGGACTCCACAGAATTATATCTATATCCTATTCTTTGTTCATTTCACATTGATCATATCATAAATCTCATTCACTCTTAATGAAAAAGATTTATTTCATGTGCCAGTAATTTCATATAGTGATTTTGGGATTTAGGTGCTAGAATCAGCTAGATCTGAATACAAATTCTGAATTGCTGATTATGTGAGTTAAGTTACTTAACCTCTCAAACTGAGGAATTCTCATCTATGATATGATTGTGATTGAATGGGGAAGGACTCTATCTGTGCATTCACTATTCCCTCAGAGAAAAGACTAAAAATGTATATTTCATCAGATTCTATGACAATAAGTAGACCATGACTTCGTGGGAATTGAGTCACTGGACACATGGATTAAGGGCTTTCCTTTCCACATGCTTCCTTCCAATGAAGGCCAACTCATTTTCTTTGGTTCATCTTTCTTTTATATGTGGGTGAAAACAGGAAGGATGCTGCTTCACATTACTTTGCCCTCCCCTTGGTCTCCAACAGTTATTCCATAACCTGTAAGAGAGGACCCACAGACTCTTTTAGGAGCTGGCATAAACCCTAATTTAATTTAATCTTACACTACCATATAATCTACTATATTAATAAAACAGTATCTTGGCTAATATCTGCATTGCAGATATTATATGTGTATAACTTATCAGAGAATGTAAGGCAGCAAAGACAGAATTTAGGCCCTCTAATATATCCTAGTGAAGTACCAAAGTATAGTGGAAGATCTTAGGAGCAAATAATAATAGTACTTGCCTTAAAGGTTTATTTTGGTGATTAAATGAGATACCTTACATACACAGTTTGGGCTATTCTAGTTCACTACTGAGTTTGTTTGCCTACTTATTAATGCTTTAATTTTTTTTCATGTTTTATTCAAGAATAGACAGAAAAATCTGTTCTGTGAAAAAAGTCTATGGAACTCCAATATTCAGAAATCCAAAGAACATAGGCATCTAGTCAAAGAAATTGATTAAGAAGGTCTATGAGATAGAGAAGAATAAAGGGGTAGTAATATGGAGGAAATGATGTGAAGAAAGGTTTCAAAAAGATGCTATAATAAAACTCACTTGATCTACCAGATTATCAAACATTGTCCATTGACTTTGGCAAAAATGATGGCATTGCAGATCAGAACAAGAAAACACATCAGATTTCATATAAATGATTGGATAAAATACTGATTCAAGCAGATTAAAGAGAGATGATGTTGAAATAAACTGTTAAAGAAAGGACAAATAAATCTTTCTAAATTTAGATGTAGAAGTTTAGCAGAGTTATGGGCTGGTAGCTGAAAGGCAATACAGGGACAAAAAAAGTTGTTTATTGCCTGTGTTTTGTTTCTTAAGAAGGGAGATAGATAGAAAGCTAACAAATTGAAAACAGCATATTCTATTGTCCTCAGTTGACCCAAAAAGGTTCTTATTTTGGTGCACTGGACAATTATGGAAGTATATATATCACCTACCACTCTGTTAGCTCCCATTCTTTATCCCAAAGCTGTATATTCGTATTGTCTAATAATATATGTTTGTTCTTTGAAAAGGTTTAAAGAAGTGGGCTTCTTCTCTTGGAACATAATTGCTAGAGTTTAAATGTACCCTATTTTCCTAATGCTTCTCTATGGGTTGCTATGACCTCATCTGAAAGCATGCCTCATCTTACCTAAGTGCTGCTTTTACACAAAGCCTTTTCTCGGCTTACCTTTAATGATGAGGTGATATTTTCCTTCCCTGTGTATAGAAGTGTCATCTGTAAAAAGTTGCAGAAACAGTATATATAAGTTGACTGTGAGATTGTGCTGTTTTTAATAATGTTTTTTCTACTTGCTATGAGCTCAAATGAACATGTATTTTAACATAAAATCATAGAAATTTTTTATACCTCCTTTGGCTGAATCTTATCTCTCAATCATGTGTGGAATAGGTATAAGCACTCTTCAAACTCTGTCTGTTCATGATGTCATCATTATTACTCACAGTGACTGTTAATCCTGGTGTAAAGATCTAGAAAAATTTTTCATTAATTTCCTAGAATAAGTCAACATTTGAAGTTTTACAGAAATATTGTATACTTACACCAATTTCTGGGAGCTGAAGAAAAGAATGCTAAGCATATCTGCTGGAAATTATTTATCTGCACACTTATTTTAAAAATTTAGACTTCTAAGATATATGCTACAAGATTGTAACTCTTATTCACACAACACTCAGGTGTGAAAAATAAATGTAGTTTCTCTATTCCCATCACTATGCTGATCACATGAGCTGAAGCCTGTCTATTTGGAGTAGAGAAACAACAAATGGAATCCTTCAAGCTGTGGAATCTAGAGAATTTAGTGCCTCCCTATTTAGTTTCTTTTGAGGCTTCACATTGCTTAAGCAAAAATTCTGTCTCTTGGATTGTCTTTGTTTCTCTTCAGAATGTTTTTTTTTCTTTAGTGAACACGTCATACACTTATGTGACATTTTAGCACTGGGAAGAAACAAAGACCATTGGATATTGCAGTATCTTCTGAAGCATTCAGGCCAGACTTTATTAGAACATAGCTAATATGATACTCATTTTGGACTGGTGATCTTTTAAATGAGACTGGTCTCATCTCATCTTTTGGACTGTTTTGTTACCCCCACCACTGGAATCGATGCTGCTGATGATTGTCTTCATTGTGTGGTCCCCATCTGCATGGTAGTACCTTTTTATACCCTCACCAGGACTTTAAGGCCTTCTTAAATGTCTTCTATTTTCCTTTGGAAGCCAAAATTACAGTCTCAGTCTCTCCTATACATCCAGCTCCTTTCATTATTGTGACATAGCTGTCCCTACCTAAGACTCACCTGTGGGGTCTCCTGAAAGCTTGCCATACCCAAAAGGTACAAGTAAGGAGATATCCACATACAGCTTCCTTTTCCCCCACCTTGAAGTGGTTTGACTTCCTTTGCATGTATCTCTTTGGAATCTTAAGTGAGGAAAGCTAGGACAGCTGATGTGACCTCTCCCTCCCTTTCAATTTACCTATTCCACAAATGATCCTGATCAGAAAGTGTATGTTATACTGGTCTTCTCAGTGTCTGCGCCGTCAAAGCAGATGAAACTCAGTTTAATGATAATAGACTTTGAACAGTTTCCCTATTTTGAATTCCGGCTCCATCAATTATTAAGTATATGACCTTGGGCAAGTTCACTTAACTCTGCTTCAATTTTATTGTTGATAAAATATGAGTAATTATAGTACCTCTTCAAAGGAATATTGTAATGATTAAAAGAGCTATTGTAAATAAAAAACTTAGAACAATGCTTCACACATAATAAATATTGATTATATTCTAGCAATTATTATAAATATAACTCTTACAGATTGGATTAAAAGACACTTAATTCCTTATGTCTCTTGTGAAGGACTTTCCTGAGTGCTGGGCATTCTCCTGTACTTCTCACTCTAAATAGAAATTTAACCCTTAGCTACCTCAAGCTCAGTCACATGAATTATTAAAACTTCTTGAACTCAAGGAAAAAGTTTAGATATATTTGATTTAGCTGATTTTGTTTAAACTTAGCTGAATGAGGTTCTTAGACTGTAACCTCAATCTTATGCAATGTTCTTATTTTGATTTAAAAAAATGATCATCCAAACTCTGATCTCAGTCTTTCAATTAAAGAAATTGATGCCAAATGAGCCTGCTCTCTCTGGGGATACCAGCATAGTTTCACTCTCTGATTTTCTGGAGTTCTGTCTTTAGATGCCACAATATGATAATTTCTTACTCCTTTTTTTCCTCTTTCCTTCTCCTATTCTCCTCTTTCCATACTCCCCTCCCCCACCTCTTCTGCTTTGACTTCTCTTCTCTTTCATCATCTTTGTCATGTAGTAGTTATCTTTCTCCTCACCTTCTCTTTCTCATTACACTGAGTCTAAAGTCTTCCTCCAAAGCAGTCACTTTTATTGTATCTATGGCCGATGAACAGTAGCCTGAGTTACTACAACTATGATTAGGCTTCCTTTTCTGAAAAACAGTTAAGTTCTTTAAAAATGCAGGTTCCAATAATGACTTCGTGATAATTTTTCAAGCTTCTCCCATCCTTCTTTCTGCTGACTGGTTTCCTTCTCTTCATTTTTATTCTTTCTCAGGTGTTGAGTCCTGACTTCATAATGGTTTAACTCTCAGTAGTCTATAGCTTTGTAATTAGATTAGAGTCCTCATAAAGTTACCTCAAAATCTTATGAATTGTTGCTTTATCACAGGATTGTTGGTATAGCATGGGATTTCAACATTAGTTAGTTCCACCCAAGCACTAAAGTTAAGGATTTGACTTTGTATTTTCACTGCCTCTCTGGTTCTTAAAATCAGTTTGTTGGCTTACTCTTTCAATGGGCCAGAAGATTGAAATGGACAAAACTCCATACAGATCTATTCAAATGAGTATCAGTAAATATTTTTAAAAATAATTACCTGAAAGTGTATTCTATGTAAATTTATTTCCTTAAATACATATTTTATTTAAATGCAAACACCAAACATGCTGATTTTTTTTGTATTTATTTTTCTTTTTGACATTGTTAACTCATCTTCAAGGTAGGGACTCAGGGAAGGCCTATGGCAATCATGCTTCTTCTCGATCACTCAGGGCAGAAGGTCTGTGGAAGCAGAAGGCCTGAGAGCTCACAGGGCTCCTGGGGAATTTCCTCCTACCACCTGGATTCTCTCCTGAGTAGGGTTCTCAGCATCTTGAGTTCTGGTAAAGGAACTTCACCAACACAGTACCCCTCTCCCACCGCACCTGTCTGCCTGGTCTCCTCACAGCCTTCCATCCCTGGCTCATAGATAGAGGTACAACATGAGGTCTAAAGTGGGGATGGGGGTGGAGTGTCTGTCATACTTAGTGAGTGAAAATTCCCACAAAGCAATCATTTTAGTTATTACTTAGAATAAATATGCCCAAACAAAGAAAAAATAATTAATATAAAGATTCTGTATGAAGGTATCTGTGTGGTTCTCTCAACTATTCTAATTATATAAAGAAATACAAAGGATTTTTAATTCATCTTGTTATTATTATTATTGTTACTATCATTATTATTTTTGCTATTCTCTGTGAACAGTACTTTGTGTAAATCCTTCCATGTCAATTGGTACATATGTAATTATTTTTAATAGCTGCATAAAACTTCATCAGGGAGTGTGCTGGTTTGAAAGGATGTATGAACTCAAGAAAAGCCATGTTTTAATCAAAATCCCATTTCATAAAGGTAGGATAATCTCTATTCAATACTGTATGTTTGAAACTGTAATCAGATCATCTTCCTAGAGATGTGATTTAATCAAGAGTGGTTGTTAAACTGGGTTAGGTAATGACATGTCTCCACCCATTTGGGTGGATCCTGATAAGTTTCTGGAGTCCTATTAAAGAGGAAACATTTTGGAGAGTGAAGGAGATTCAAAGAGAGCAAAGCAGAGCCATATAGCCATGAGAAGCAGAGTCCACCAGCCAGCGACCTTTGGAGATGAAGAAGGAAAATGCCTCTTGGGGAGCTTCATGAAAAAGGAAGCCAGGAGAAAAAGCTAGCAGATGGCTCCATGTTCACCATATGCCCTTCCAGATGAGAGAGGAACCCTGGCTGTGTTCACCATTGTGGAGGGCCAGGAGTAATCAATCAGGCCCAAGCAGGGAAAGTCCCCACAACATTGGGGTGGAATGACCCCAAGAGTTAAACAATAACCAATGTTAGGAAATTGAGGGAATGGGATGTGTTTTGGCAACAGCTAATGGCATTCTTCTGCTTCTATGATCATGCTTGCTTGCTAGCAACTGCAAAACTACAACATGATTTTTACCTTTATAAGCACACCTTGAAAACTTCTGGGGTTTGCTCTCTGAATCTTCCTTCTTGGAGGTTTCTGAGGCAGTCGCTGGCTGGCTAATAAAGACTCCAAATTGGCTTGCAATTTTGAATTGTGTGGTCTCTCTTTCAGTGCGCCCCACAACATTTGGAGGGTCCAGCAAGATCATCCCTAATGGTACATCTGGTGACCACAGTCCTGGGGATCACCCTTGGAACTGAGGTCCGGCCTAGGGGAAGGCCTCAGAGAGACATTCCTCCACCCCAGGCAAGGACCAGGAACTGGGCCAGTTCTACAGGACCCTCCAAAATTATACAAAATCTGGTGGAGTCATCTGTTTCTGGAAACCTCACCAGTGAGTACAGGTCTGTTACTGGATCCAGTGGGGACCTCTGGAAGGCTGGACACAGCATTACTTCCAAGGTCCAGTACCGGAGCAAGACATTGCCTGGGATTCTGGTTAGGAATCAGTTAGGGATAAGGCTTTTGTGTCTTGGTTCGTTTTGTCCCTCCTCTCAATTGTTGGTCTCGTCACACTTTGTATTGTTTTTTCACAATTGCAATGGGTCAGTCAAGTTCATCTGTCTGTATGCCAGCCACTTCAGTGTTTTTTGAAACATTTCCAGGAATTTCAGTGGAAGGCCGGAGACTACAGAGCCCCTGTCAGGGCCTTCGACTTGGAAAAATTCTACTTATGGGAGTGGCCAACTTTTGGTTCTGGGTGGCCTCCTAAAGGAACCACAGACCTATCAATAGCTTATTGTGCTGGTTTGAAAGGAAGTATGCCCCCTAAGAAAAGCCATGTTTTAATATAAATCCCATTTCATAAAGGTAAAATAACCCCTATTCAATACTGTATGTTTGAAACTGTAATCGGATCATCTCCCTGGATGATGTGATTTAGTCAAGAGTGGTTGTTAAATTGGATTAAGGGACGACATGTCTCCACCCATTTGGGTGGGTCTTGATTAGTTTCTGAAGTCCTATAAAAGAGGAAACATTTTGGAGAGGGAGATTCAGAGAGAGCAGAGAATTCTTCAGCACCACGAAGCAGAGAGTCCACCAGCCACTGACCTTTGGAGATGAAGAAGGAAAACGCTTCCTGGGGAGCTTCATGAAACTGGAAGCCAGGAAACAAAGCTAACAGATGATGACATATTCGCCATGTGCCCTTCCAGCTGAGAGAGAAGCCCTGACTGTGCTCGCCATGTGCCTTCTCACTTCAGAGAAAAACCCTGAACTTCATTGGCCTTCTTGAACCAAGGTATCTTTCCCTGGATGCCTTTGATTGGACATTTCTTTTAATTGGGACATTTTCTTGGCCTTAGAACTTGTTCTAGTTTGCTAGCTGCTGGAATGCAATATACCAGAAATGGAATGGCTTTTAAAAGGGGGAGTTTAATGAGTTGCTAGTTTACAGTTCTAAGGCCGAGAAAATGTCCCAGTTAAAACAAGTCTATAGAAATGTCCAATCAAAGGCATCCAGGGAAAGATACCTTGGTTCAAGAAGGCCGATGAAGTTCAGAGTTTTACTCTCAAATGAGAAGGCACATGGCAAACACAGTCAGGGCTTCTCTCTCAGCTTGAAGAGCATATGGTAAACATGGCATCATCTGCTAGCTTACTCTCTTGGCTTCCTGTTTCATGAAGCTCCCCAGGAGGCGTTTTCCTTCTTCATCTCCAAAGGTTGCTGGCTCGTGGACTCTCTGAATCTCATGGCTACATTGTTCATTTCTCTCTGAATCTCTCCTAATCTCTTTCTCCAAAATGTTTCCTCTTTTATAGGACTTCAGAAACTAATCAAGACCCACTCAAATGGGTGGAGACATGTCATTCCCTAATCCAGTTTAACAACCATTCTTGACTAAATCACGTCAACCAGGGAGATGATCTCATTACAGTTTCAAATATACAGTATTGAATAAGGATTATTCTACCTTTACGAAATTTATATTAAAACATGGCTTTTCTTAGGGGGCATACTTCCTTTCAAACCAGGACAGAACTGTAAACTAGCAACTCATTAAATTCCCCTTGTTAAAAGCCCTTCCATTTCTGGTATATTGCATTCTGGCAGCTAGCAAACTAGAACACTTATAAAGTCCAAAGGATGATTTTTGGTGATCCAGGCCACCCTGACCAAATCCCCTATATACTAATTTGGATTGAAATTTTAACAGAAAAACCCAGGTGGTTATGGTCTTGCCTGGAGTCCCAAAAAAGAAAGACCCCCAGAGTCAAAATGGCCCTCTTAATAAAAACCTCTCAAAAAGAAAAAACTAATGGGATCCCAGTATTGACAGGACCACCGGAGGATCCACTCTTGATGGACTCTCCCCCATACCCAACAGCCCCTCCGCCCCTTCTAAGGCCAGAGGGGAGAAACGGCCAAGAGGCGGCAACCAGCCCCTCTAATAGCTGGGAGGTGCCCTTCAGTCACCCCCATACCAGAAATGGCTCTGCTCTACCACCCTTCTTCTCATTCACAATTACTGGATTCTTCCAGAGTTCCAATTTTACCCTTGAGGCAGGTTGGCCCTGACCTGGGGGACGACTGCTCAACTTTCATGGTCTATGTCCCCTTTTCCTCTAGCGATCTGTATAATTGGAAAAATCAGAATCTCTCTTTCTCTGAAAAGCCCCAAGGGCTCATCTCCCTCTTGGAGACTGTCTTTTTTACCCACCAGCCCACCTGGGATGACTGCCAACAGCTCCTCCAGGCCCTCTTCACCTCTGAGGAATGAGATCAAGTCAAGAGAGAGGCGAGGAAGTTAATTCTTGGACCTGATAGACAACCTACTACTGAATCAACCCAATTAGAGGCTGTGTTCCCCTCCACCCATCCCGGATGGGACCCCAACACTGATAAAGGTAAGGAGGCTCTCGATCGGTATCGCCAGACTCTGCTCCAGGGGATACAAGCGGTGGCCAAGAAGCCGCCCAACTTATCTTGAGTAAGCGAAACCATACAAAAGCCAGATGAATCTCTGGCCACTTTCCTTGAGTGCCTCCTTGAGGCATACCGCTTGTACACCCCTATAGATCCAGAGGCGCCCGAAAACAGGCGAGCCGTAAATATGGCATTTGTCACCCAGTCAGCCCCAGATGTAAGAAAAAAATTACAGAAATTAGAAGGATTTGAGGGTAAAGTGCTGTCCAAACTGATAGAGATTGCCCAAAAGACTTTTAATAACAGAGATGATCCCGGGACCACGCAGTCCAAAAAAATAGCCAAAATTTTAGTATCCTCAATGGCTGAACAGGAAAAACAAAAAGGTAGATGGGAAACCATTGAAAAAAGAAAGGGAACCAAGGAAAAAGGTTGGACCTAGGTGCAAACCAATGCACCTACTGCAAAGAGAATGGACATTGGAAAAATGAATGCCCTAAAAGAGGACTTAAAGGAATGAAACAGTCCTCTGTTCTGATTGAAGAGGCGAATTGATGGGGCCGGGGATCCGTTCCGTTGAGCCCCCAGGAGCCCAAGGACACATTAGAAATCAGGGACAAGCCTATAAAATTTCTTGTGGATACTGGGGCAACCTTCTCCATTCTCCAGCAGGCAGAAGGGCCCATATCTAAGGAGAAAATCCCCATACAGGGAGCAACAGGAAAGACAAAGTTTTACCCATGGACTAAGACTAGGATCACTAACCTTGGGGAAGGAACTGTGACCCACTCATTTCTTGTAATGCCAGAGTGTCCATACCCCCTTTTGGGAGAGACCTTCTACAGAAATTACAAGCTACCATCTCTTTCAAAAACAATTCGGCTGAGCTCTCCTTCAATACAAAGCCCTCGGCAATCCTCCTCACTTGCCCCTTATCAGAAGAGTATTTACTTACTGCAGAGGTGGCACTGCTGGCCCCAGGCCAACATTTGCAGGAATTTAAAGAAAAAATACCAGGCATATGGGCAGAAACTAACCCACCAGGATTAGCCACCCACCAGCTCCCCATTGTTGTCTAGCTGACTAGCACTGCCACCCCAATCAGAGTCTGACGATACCCAATAAGCTTAAAGGCTAAAAGAGTCATTGAAGTCCATATCAAAAGACTCCAGGAGGCAAGTATTCTAGTCCCCTGCCATTCGGCCTGGAACACCCCCCTTCTCTGGGTCCAAAAACCTGGGACCAACGATTTCCAGCCAGTGCAAGATCTCTGAGAGGTAAACAAAAGAATTGAAACCATTCACCCCACTGTGCCTAACCCATATACACTCTTGAGCCTGTTACCTCCCAGCCAGCAGATCTACACTGTTCCAGACTTAAAGGATGCCTTCTTTTCACTTCCCCTGGCTGTGGTGAGTCAACCCATCTTTGCTTTTGAATGGACTAACCCAGAGGGGAGTTCTCTGGACAACTAACCTGGACTCAGTTGCCACAAGGTTTCAAAAATTCTCCCACCCTGTTTGATGAGGACTTAAGCCAGGATCTGGCTCATTTTAGACAAGAGCATCCAGAGATAACCCTCCTACAATATGTGGATGACTTCTTACTGGCAGCTAATAATCTGTCAAACTGCAAAAAGGAAACCAAAAACTTGTTACAGGAACTAGCCCAGTTGGGCTATCGGGTCTCAGCCAAAAAGGCCCAACTCTGTACCAGCTCAGCAACATACTTAGGGTATGAATTAGAAGGGGGAAAAAGAGCTCTGTCTTCTAATAAGATTGAAGCTATCCTAAAAATACCCCAACCAAAAACAAAAAAAGCAGGTACGGGAGTTTTTAGGAGCAGTTGGATATTGCCAGCTCAGATTCCCGGGTTTGCAGAAATAGCAAAACCCCTGTACACTAGCACAGGGGGAAAGGAGGAAGCTCTAACCTGGACCAAGGCTGAACAAAAAGCTTTTAAAATGCTGAAACAGGTGCTTGTGAGCGCCCCTGCCTTAAACTTACCTGACATGTCCAAACCTTTTCAACTACATGTTGCTGAAGTGCAAGGAATACCAAAAGGAGTCCTCACCCAAATGCTAGGACCATGCAAAAGGCCAGCTGCCTACCTGTCCAAAAGACTAGACTGTGGCTGCCAGGTGGCCAAGCTGCCTCCAAGCCATTGCTGCCACTGCCATTTTGGTAAAAGAAGTATCTAAATTAACTCTGGGACAGGACTTACACATAGTGGCCCCACATTCAGTAGAAACATTATTAAGGAGCCCGCCTGAGAGATGGCTCTCAAATGCCCAGATGACCTAGTATCAGGTATTGCTACTGGATCCCCTGAGAATCCGCTTCCTAAAAATGGCAGCTCTTAACCCTGCCACCTTGCTTCCAGATGATGCCCCTTCCGAACCCATCCAAGACTGTCATGAGATCTTGGAATCTTTCACAAACCTGAGGGCTGACCTCAGCGACAACCCCTGGCCAAATCCTGATGAAGAATTATATACAGACAGAAACAGTTACATCTCAGAGGGAATCAGGTATGCGGGGGCAGCAGTGGTAACTGTGGACCGGGTCATCTGGGCTCAGGTCATAGGACATGGGACTTCAGCCCAGAAGGCCGAACTAATAGCTCTGACCCAGGCTGTAAGGTGGGGAAAGGGGAAGATTGTTAATATCTACATGGACCGCAGGTATGCCTTTGCAACTGTGCAAGTCCATGAAGCACTATATCAGGAGCGGGGACTTTTGATATCGGGGGGAAAGGAAATAAAATTATACCAGAAATACTCACCTTGCTAGAGGCTATCTGGTTACCAAAAAGGGCAGCCGTTATACATTGCAATGGACATCAGCCTGCCAAAACTCAAATTGCCAGAGGAAATGCCCTGGCTGATAAAAAGGCAAAAGAGGTTGCCCAAAAACCAGTGGGGACACTGCAGATACTTCCTGTTTTACCGGGACGAGTGCTGCCGAGCTCTCCAAAATATACCAGGGAAGAAATTAGACTGGGAGAAACTCTGGGCACTAGAACAGATCTGGATGGTTGGAAAATTCTCCTGGACAGGAGAATCCTACTGCCAGAGCACCTGGGGCACAATTTGGTTGCCCAGGTTCACCAAAGTACACATCTAGGCAGTATGAAACTAACTGAACTCTTACCGAGAGATTACTACATTCCCCAATTGCAACAACAAGCCTGGCAGTTATCTTCCAGATGCCACATTTGTGCCCAGGTAAATTCCGGCCGAAGGAGAGAAATGCCCCAAGGAAGCAGGCTGAGGGGACAAGCCCCAGGGGAACAGTGGGAAATAGACTTCACAGAAATATTATCTGGTCCATATGGATACCAATACCTGTTAGTCTTCATCAACACTTTCTCCGGATGGACTGAGGCATTTCCTACCAGAACCAAGACAGCGCAAATAGTAGTAAAAAAACTAGTTTCTGAAATTTTCCCCCGATTTGGCCTCCCAACTGCAATGGGGTCCGACAATGGGCTGGCGTTCATGGCCCTAGTTACCCAATTGTTAGCAAAAATATTAAATATCAAATGGAAATTACATTGTATTTATAGACCACAGAGTTCAAGGCAAGTTGAAAGAATGAATAGAACAATAAAGGAAACTTTAAATAAACTAAAGCTCGAGCCTGGTGAAAACTGGGTGAGTCTCCATCCATTTGCCCTCCTAAAAACTAGATGTACTCCCTATGTTAAGGGAATTACCCCATATAAAATCATGTTTGGATGACCACCTCCACTAATCCCTAAATTGGGGGAAGAAAAAATAGCTGAATTAAATAACCATTCTCTTCTAAAATCATTACAGGCCTGCAATCTACCACCCAGCAAACTCGGGAATTGGTGAAGGCAGCCCATCTAGGACCAACAAATCCTGCCCCTAAAAAAGATTTATTTCAGGTGCAGCCTGGACACCTAGTCTGGATAAAGAAACTTCAGCCAGCCACCTTGGAGGCCTGGTGGACAGGACCCCTGCCAGTGATCCTCTCAACTCCAATGGCAGTGAAAGTTGTGGCAAAACTGCACTGGATTCATCACACCCAGATAAAAAAGGCCACCCCCGGACCAGATCCCTGAAAAATGGACCATCCAGTGAACCGAGGATCCACTAAAGATAAGACTTTTCAGAAATCCCTCTGGGTCCTCTTAATATCCCTGATGGGGGTCACGGGAAAAACCTCTCACCAGGTTATAAACTGTGCCTGGGAACTCACAAAAAATGGTGGGTGGAGTACTGGTGGCTACAACCACCACTCCCTTCCAACCAACCCTCCACTTTGATCTCTGCCAACTGTTTGGACACCTGGGGAAGGGGAGTCATGGTAACATGATCAGATACGGGTGTGCTACCCCCCACCAAGAAAGAGGCTTATGGCATACCCAATACTATGCCTGCCCTGTGGAGGGAAGTTCTAACTGCCAAGGGAAAGGCCAATATTATTGTGCCAACTGGGGTTGTGAAACAATTGTGGAATGGACTAACCGAGACCCATTCATAACCTTAACAAGGGCACCAGCCCATAACCCCAAAAGTTGCACCCAAGGCGCCTGTAACCCAATGATTATTACTATCCCTTCCTGGCGTAGCCAAACCTGGGTGAGTGGAAAAACTTGGGGATTGAGATTATATGTCTCAGGTCAAAACCCAGGCACCATTTTTACAATTCAAAGGTTCCTTCCCCATGAAGTGGACAATCCCATAGGACCTAATCGAGCTCTCAACCCTGGCATAAAACTGGCACAGCTCCCCAGACTCAGGATCCCACCTCTGATTGGCTCAAGCTCAAAAGCCTATGCTACCCCAAACTCCCAAATAAATTCCTCCACCCTCCCCTAAAAAACCCCTGCTCGACATGTTAAATTCAGTTTTCCAGTTTATGAATCAAACCAATCCACTTATTACTGAAGACTATTGGCTTTGCTTATACCCTGAACCCCCTTATTACATAAGAATAGGAGCTAATATCTCCCTAGGCCTCATGGATACCCATATCAGAAACCTCTCAGTCCAAGAAGCACAAGGCCAACACCTATGCAGGTGGGGACAAGAACCAAAATTCACCCTAGGAGATCTCCAAGGGCGGGGAACCTGTATTTATTCTGAGAATTTTAATCTAGCCCAATCCCCCTATAGTGACTCCTGTGGTCTCATCATGTCACTAAAGGACATTTTAACTTCAACCCCAGGTGGATGGGACCACCTCCTTGTAGCCCCTGACGGTACTTGGTTTGCCTGCACATCCGGCTTCACCCCCCCATATAACCCCCCCAATAATGGCAGTCGAGGAGGAATTTTGTATTTTAGTTCATATTATCCCCCAAGTGTATTATTATTATGGGGAAGGAGGTAGGGAACATTTAGAAACCACTTAGTGGGCCAAGCGAGCCCCAATCATAGTGCCCCTCCTTGTCGGACTGGGCATCACAGGATCAACTGCAGTTGGAACTTCAGCCCTTATCATTGGGGACCAAAATTTTAAAACCCTTAGCAAACAAGTTGATCTGGATCTTAGTGAATTAGAAAGCTCCGTCAGTCATTTGGGAAACTCCCTAAATTCACTGGCCAAGGTCGTCCTCCAAAACCGCAGAGGCTTAGACCTCCTATTTCTGAAACAAGGGGGCTTATGCATGGCCCTCGGAGAAACCTGCTGCTTCTATGCCAATCATTCCGGAATAGTTAGAAATAGTCTATCCCTAGTCTGTAGTAGGTTACGAGAGTGGGAAGAACGCCAAAAAACTGAAACCAACTGGTATGAAAACTTATTTTCCTGGTCTCCATTGCTAACCACACTCTCATCCGCGGTAGCAGGGCCCCTAATTCTCATTTTATTAGGCTTAGTGTTTGGACCGTGTGTAATCAACTGTCTAACCTCATATGAGCAAAGAAAAATGCAAACTGTTAAATTATTAGTCCTTGGAACCCAATATCAACAGATTTATAATCAAAATGAAGAAATAATGATTTGATTCTCTCATAGAACCAGTGGGGAATATGGATGGCCAGGAGCAATCAATCAGGCCCAAGCAGGGAAAGTTCCCACAACATTGGGGTGGAATGTCCCCAAGAGTTAAACAATAACCAGTGTTAGGGAACTGAGGGAACAGGATGTGTTTTGGCGACAGCTAATGGCATTCTTCTGCTTCTATGATCACGCTTGCTTGCTAGCAACTGCAAAACCACAACATGATTTTAGCCTTTATAAGCACAACTTGAAAACCTCTGGGGGCTGCTCTCTGAATCTTCCTTCTTGGAGGTTTCTGAGGCAGTCGCCAGCTGGTTAATAAAGACTCCAAATTGGCTTGCAGTTTTGAAGTACGTGGTCTCTCTTTCAGTGCGCCCCACAACAACCATGTGCCTTTCCAGATGAGAGAGAAACGCTGACAGCGTTCACCATGTGCCTTTTCACTTGAGAGAGAAACCCTGAACTACATTGACCTTCTTGAACCAAGGTATCTTTCCCTGGATGCCTTAGATTGGACATTTCTATAGACTTGTTTTAATTAGGACATTTTCTTGGCCTTAGAACTGTAAACTAGCAATTTATTAAGTTCCCCCTTTTAAAGGCCATTCTGTTTCTGGTATATTGCATTCTGGCAGCTAGCAAACTAGAACAGGGAAATAAGCAATGATTTTTTTCAGTCATCCATTCAATGATAATCATTAACTTTATTTCCACTTCTTTTACCTATTATGAATGTTTTTAATATCCAGGCATAGGATTCTGCAATTGAAAAGTAAATTTATGTTAATAAATATTATTTGTACTACTCAAATATCTTGTTCTAAAGCTGTATTTTTCCAACCAATAAAGGAGAATGACATTTTCCAGTTTTCTCTGAAAGCAAGAATTACCTCTAGTTCTTTTTAAATTTTTGACAACTTGATACATGACAAAATAACAACTTTTTATTATTTTTATTGGAGTTTTCCTGACTATTAGTAAGTTGGATGACTCAGATTTCTTCTTTGGTTAAATACCTATATTAATTTGTTTGTTTATCCTTCTCTTATCAATTTATAAGGACACTTTGCTTATTACAAATAAGAGCCTACTATCCATCTACATGGCAAATATGTTTCTATCCCATGCATATGTTATAAAATTTTATGTGGCTAGTCCTACTGTGTCTCATTTTGGTTTTTAGTCCCCTTAACAATTGTTATTATTTTTGCTTATTTACTGGGATTGATTTTAATGAGATCTCTGGTAGTTATGCAGTGGTAGAAATCCAAGTCATCCCTACATGAAATGCCAGAATAAGAAGGTAGACTTTATTCTCCTACTGATGTGCATGAAAGTATTATCTTACCTGTCTGTTTTCTTATATTTTTCAAAAACTATGTAGATAGGAAACTCAGCTAGACTATTCAACTTTTTTTTGTCTTTTGTGGGGAGGGGTGTGGATTGTTAATAAGACCACTTAACATTGCTCCAGGCTAAGGTAAAATTTCTATTGGGAGTCCACAGGACATTGAAGGCAAAGCTTTCTAATCCTGTTTTTCAGGCACCTGACACCCAAATTGGAAGAGAAAGTGCAATACCAGATCTTTTCTCCCCAGAACTGAAGATTTCAACAGTACCAGGCCCCTCTGAGTTCAAATTATTATTTAACTTGGAAGAAGCATATTTTAGAATTTTTAGTGTGATGGAAAAAAAAATCATTTTCAGTTCATAGTTTCCCAGAATCCTTTCTTCTTTTAATGTTTTTCTTTTTCTTTTCTTTTTTTTTTTATTTTTTGGTTAAGAAAAAAAGTCCTAGTATTGATTATGATTTGTTATAATCCTCATGTGATAGCTATAGTCCATTTTTTCCTGGCATTAATATATACTATATGTACCTTTATGAAACACTGCCTAAAACTTCCGATATATTTAATAAAACTTTAAACATTTTCTCTTGACAGAAAGTATGAAAATCAGCTCTGTTTTATAAATGAAAGAATATTTATTCAAGGTCATGCAGCGAGTTGAAATTTCTTTGTAATTTTGTTGTTCGTAATGTTATCAGTGAACCAGAATTTAGCTTGTCATTTCTATTTTCAGTTGATATAAATGCTATATTGTAAACAAAATGTGTTTAGTGAATCACTAGAACCTTAAAAACTGAATAATTTAGCTACAATAAATTCATTATGTAAAGAAATTTGGCTGACACCACCCAAAATTTCTAAATTTTTATGCATTCACGTTTCTGTTCTATGTTTATGGGAAAGGGAAAAGAGGCATTAATCATTTTTTATCAATATAATATTCAAAAAGTGCACTTTCTCTTCAAAGTTTCAAGGCTAACATATCATGTTTGACACATTTATTTTTGTCCTTCACAGTGAGTTACATTTCATCTTTGGGGTTACTGGCACCAGGAAAAAGAGATAGTCTTGCTGAGGTCCATTAATAGTTCCATTTATCACTTTTTAGCTGTGACTCAGCAGCTCCAATGCATAAGATCAATTTCTAGCAGTTCAGTACTATTCATACATTTTCAGCACAATTCAGAGAGGTTAACACTTATTCTCCTTTCATTGTAGAAGATTACACTGAAAGATAACTCTTCTAATCTACTGAAATAGAATATTTTCCACAAGATTTTAAATGTGCTAAATACATTTCACATCATGAGTATACTTACATACCAATATATTTTTGGTATGGACCATATCACAATATCCTGGGCCTCATTTTATTTTTGTGTAGAACAAAATAAGTAAGCTATCCATGTACTACAACAGCATCGTTTAGGAAATGTTACGATTTTATGTATGTTAAAGTGAGCTTAAAAAGCTCATAATTTTATTTTTATATACTAATATCTTATCCAAGTGGGGTCAGCAATGAGGTACAGGAAGAAGGATTTCTATATTATGTATTGTTTTATCTACTTCCAATAAACAGCATCGCTTTCTTCTGCGCTGCCTTTTTTATTGATATTGTGAAAACTCACCTATATTGGTACAACTTCTGTGAAAGAAGGTATTTCCTTATTTGAACTTTTATATCAATTATTGTGGAGGAAACTTTATGCTCTTCATGTGTTTCTGAGTACAAAAAGAAGAAGTTTTATTGGTGATAAGTATTTTTCCCATTATGGTTTCAGATTTATGATTTTTGAATCTATCATGTAATATGTAAAAAGCTAGTTGCTATATGGACAGAATCTGCACGAAAAATAGTAAATAAAAACTTGCTTTTTTGAGGATTCTAAACTCTGGCAACTGATGTGCTATCTCTCAGCAGTATCTAGAAGACTTATGATCAGTAAGCTTTTTTTTTTTTTTCCTTGCATGTGCAGGGACCGGGCATTGAACCTGAGTCTCCGGCATGGCAGGTGAGAACTCTGCCTGCTGAGCCATTATGACCTACCCACCAGTAAGCTTTTATAAGGATATATTATTTGATCCACAAGCAAGAATAATTGACAGATGTTTAATAATTGCTTAAGTAAAAATAAGCTAAGTGGTTTTCTTTTTTTCCTTATTTAAAAATGACTTTCCCCTCTACCTTTTCATTCACATGTATGATTGCTTAAGACATTCTTATTTTAACATGGAAACTTAAGGTCATTTTTGTTAACATATAAATTGTTACATAATGTAATCTAAGAGGTGAAAACTTCTATAGATACTTTTAAAACTTATTACAAAAGCTAAGATTTTTAAGCCAAAGATTTCAGTTGTTTTAATATAAAATTAGGTGATATATATATATAAGTAATTAGAGAAATGAAAGTGTCTAATCTTTGACATTTTAGGTCTTATTTAACACTAAAACACAGCATAAAATTAAAAATTTCTTACGAGCAAAATATTAGACAAATTATAAATTTCTAAGGCATTAAATGAGATTAGCAGGCTGTTATTCGAAAACTGTTTTTTTTAAACGATTCTCTCACCCTAGCATGTTGTGCATTTATTTAGAATCTTTTAGCACAAATTCCAACAAATGCTAATTATTTATTGACAAGGTAAAACATATAAATACTTTTTGATGGCAAGTGAATCTTAGGGGTATAAACTATTTGGGGTATATTATAAATAGCATGGTTAACTATCAACTTCCGTTCAACCTCCATCTTGAGCAGAAGTGCGGAAAATAAACAATTCAATTGACTAAATAATAAACTAACAAAACTTTGTATCCCAGAATCTTTGGAGCTAGAGTTCTGGAGGACACTACTCACATCAGGTTTCCAAGTTGAGACTATCTTTCTGCTCCTATGGCTGTTGCTATTTCAAGTTACTGGAGATGTGCCTGCACATAGGAAATGTGTTCAGACTCAGCATTTCAGTGTCAAGTTAGAAAATTCACAAGTATGACAAACACTTTTAAAAGAGCTTTTTTTTAAAAAAATGCTATTAGCCTACTGGGAAAATCAAGTTATTTGTCTTAGAGAATTACTCAAATTCTGTATCTGCAAAATTTTTCTGGTGTCATTTAATTAGCTTCTGTATTCACTATGTTTGCCATAAAATGGTCATCGCAACTAGAAGTGTGATCAGATTCAGATTCAACTTTCAGGGGACAAGAAAAGTGGTGCTTGAGTGAACTTCTTATTCTAAATTATGAAACATGGAATGTCAGGTTGTTCCACTTGTATTAATGCTAAAACTAATTAGTGAGCTCAGTGCTGTCAGCCTGATAATTCCACTGTAAAATTCCTCATCATATTTTCACCTAATCATTTAGTTTCCATTTGATCTTTGAGTAGATTCATTGTTCCATTAGAGTTTGCAAAATGGTTATTTTCTAATTGTATTTCTTTCTGAATTCATTAGATAAAATTCTTCTATAAAGAAAATCTTTCCCTCCTTAGTTAATTGGTAATACTGAAATAAAATAAGTACAGGCAAATGGGATAAATGTCTGATTCTCTTCTTATATTATAAAGTTTTAGAGTAATATACTGATACCCTAGCAACCTCTAATGGTAACCAGCAGGTATTACTTTAGGTTCTTTAAAGAAATGGTAGGTGGATGATTTCTTATAGGAATCAGTCCATGCAACTGTGGGAATTGGCAAGTCCAAATTCCATAGAGCAGGCTACAAGCTGGAAACCTGATGGAGGTGAAATTGGATTTCCTGGGTGAAACTGGATGACTAAAGTAGATTCAGCAATTCTTCTTTCTGACTACTAAAATCCTTAGTTTTGGCTTTTAGGTACTATGGATGATTGGCTGAGAAGACTCCATTCATTGCCTAGGAAAATCTTTGTTGATTGTGGATGCAATCAGCTGCAGATGCAATCAATTGACTATAGATGCGAATCCATTTATGGAACAACTTCATAGTAACAATAAAATCAGTGTTTACTTAATCAAACAATTGGACACCATAATCTAGCCAAGTTGACACATGAAAGTGACCATCAAATGAATTTCTTTCAATGTCATTGTGAATTCATAAGTTTCTTTATGCTCATTTGTCTTAACTTGAGCCAGTGACAGACCTTGAATTCTTGCCTCTGTTTTTTTTGAGTGATGCTTTTAAAGTATGATAGTTTTCTTGCCTTCTAGTCCAAAAAGATATCCCAGTTCTACCTGGAACATTTTCATCTCCAGATCTAGACAGAATCATTTCTTGAAATTCCTCCAGTTCTTTTTATTTGTAAATGGTATTTAGAATATGTAATTTAAGAGAAGTAGAAGTAAATAATGCTATGAATATTAATGTTTCAAGGTTTTGATTGGAAAGAACTAGAAAATATCTATATTTCATAAAGAGCAAAAGCTATAGAACTCCAAAAGTTTATAGATCCAAGGTTTTCACATAAATGCTGTGATAGAACCATTTATCTGTTTTCTGACTGTCATAATTTCAAAATGCCAATAACAATAAGATTCTTAAAAATAAGATATTTGAATGCAATGAATACTTATTTGCAGATTCTTTTACATAGAATATATATTTTGCTTAGAATATATCCATGAAGCAGCCTTGAAAGCTGTCTCAATGTCATTTTAAATAAAAGTTAAATTCTTTTATAAACTAATTTGCTTACTTGTTTAGCTACCCCATTAATTTAACACATAGTTAAACTTATTTTAAAAGATTATTTTGAAAGGCTACTTTTTTTCTTTTTGGCTTATTTTTTAACTTATTCTAATAATTTCAATGTGATTACTGTGGAGGCAGACCATTTGGAGACAGAAGACATCAATCTTATCATTCTAGAGAGCTCAGCTGATGTATAAGTGGGGAAGGCTATCTGAGAAAAAAAGTCCCTAGCTGGCTTATAATATGACCCAAATGTTCAAGTGAGCCCAACTGACACCAATGGAGTAGTGACCGAAGTTGTCCCAGCTGAACCCTGCCCTAAGTACTAACCCACAGAATCATGATTAAAATAAATGTTTTGTTTTTTTTTCTCATTTGGCAAAGAAAAAGATTTGGGGTGACCTATATAATAACAGTGCTTTTGTATATCACTGCTGGGCATATAAAGTAGTACAATTATAGAAAAAATGTAGCATTGAGAAGCGAGAGGAAAATGGCTGCGTAGAAGTTCTAGTATTTAGTCCGTCTCCCAGGGCAGCTAGTAGATAGCCAGCAGCTGTCTGAAACAATTGCTTGGGGAGCTTTGGAGACCAGATACACTTAGCACACCACCCAAGAATGAAAGAAGAGCTGTAAGCAAATCCTTCTATGCTGGGAGGCTGGTGCCCTCCTCCACTGGCATGGGAGGCTGACTTATTGGCAGGGAACAGAAGCCCACTTTCTTAGAAGCAAGGAAAGGGGAACTTTGTCAGGCAATAATTGCAGATTTAATTAATGAATTCAGACTACTGAATACCATCTCCGAGCACAAATAATTAAAAGTGCAATCAAGAAAGAAACTGGGAGTTCTGCTTCAACCCTGCTCCTAGCAGGGAGGAGGCAGGGCTGAGGGAAAGAGAGAGGCATCTGGAGTCAACCAAGCTCAGATTGCTGGAAGAGTGCACTTAGACTCAGGTATCAACTTTGGGGTCCAGCTCTGATAACAGTTAGTTTGTTTAAAGCAACCCATTAAAGAAAGCAGGTGGCAGTCTCCATTTTCAGCCCTGCTTCAAGAAGGGGCAGAGTAGGGTTAACTGAGAGACAAAGTAACTAATCAGGTGGTAGAAATGGTTCCTTAAAGGGAAGAATTCCTTCAATAAAGAAGGTGGAGAGGGCCCATCACAAGTGGAGGCTGTCATTTAGAGAATTCATTTCCCAGGGGCTGGGATAGCAGAAACAATTTCAACCTATAAAAAGCATAGATGAACC